>CAUYPK010076773.1:0-16862 GCA_963574355.1 Loris lydekkerianus
CACCAAACAAACCACAGTTTTTTTTTTTTTTTTTTTTTTTTTTTTTTTTTTTGAGACAGAGTCTTACTCTGTTGCCCTGGGTACAGTGCTGTGGCGTCAAAGCTCACAGCAACCTCAGACTCCTGAGTTCAGGCGATCCTCCTGCCTCAGCCTTCTGAGTAGCTGGGACTACAGGTGCCTGCCATGACACCTGGCTAGTTTTTTCTTTTTTTAGTAGAGACAGGGTCTTGCTCTTGCTTAGGCTGGTCTTAAACTCCTGAGCGCAAGCCATCCACCTGCCTTGGCCTCCCAGAGTGCTGGGATTATAGATACCACTCCCTGCTAACTTTAAGTTCTTATAGATATTTTTACTTATGTTCATTTTGGATAGGCAGTTTTGCTGTGTTTTGTGTTTAAGCCATGATAAATAACCTTCCTCATGTTTTTTCCTCCCCGGATTATATCAATGTTAGACACTTACTGTGTGTGCGGCCTTTTGCTTAGAGTTTTGAAAACTAAAGTATATTTTTTTGGATTTGACTGTTAGTCTAAGTGCTCTGTTTCTAATGCTCTGTCCCTCAAAGGAACAAAGAGCTGAGTGGAGGAGGGGGGTGGGACTGGAGTTCAGAGAGAGGGTGACCTGAGAGACATTATTCTCAAAGAAGTTGTAAACTCACAGCATCTTCCTTCCCTGTCAGGGTACGCTATGCTTTTATTGTCCTATTTTGAACGTAGTAATTTTGCCCTGCCATACCTCATTGATGGGAGTGTCTCAGATAAAGCAGCACCATTTTTAATTAACCAAAGTCCATTCTCTTTTAAGGTTCAAAAATAGAGTGCCTCAAGACAGTGATCTGTGCACACCACCAGGCCCCATGGGTATCCTAGAGTATCCTCTTTCCTCCCACTGACATTTTGGGTTTCAAAGGCTGATTTTTGCTCCACAAATCTGATAATACTGTTGGTACTGAGCTGCTTCTGTGCACCCTGAAAGTGCCCCAGCTGCTACTGGCATTGCCTAGAAAGAAATGCTGTAGGTTTTTCAGTCCTATTCAAACCATCCCTGACCATGTGATACCTTGCTTGTCATTTGTTTTTTACATGGCTGTCCTCCATCTCCAATTAGTTTAGGGAGGTAAGGTCACTTTTCTAGCCCCAGAGAAGATAGTCTAGTTCTTCTACCTATTTGAACACTTGATTCCTCACTCAGAGCCGACTATTCTTGATGGTCAAGATGCTAGTTAAATAATGTGTCCTCCAGATTTGGATGACTTAATCCTCTCTCAAAAATCAAATGTCTAAATCTCAAACCTCAAACCTCCAGAAACATTCCCTCCAGAAAAATGATCAAAGACCCAGAATATTGCTATAGTTGGGAGGGCCCTAAATATTCAGCTGGACCATCCACCTCATCTTTCTGAAAGGAAATCAAATAACATCTCCAGTTCCAGGGAGAGTGCTTGGACATGGGTACTCATTTGCCTTTAGTAAACTTTACTTTGGCAAAAAATGTGGGAATAAAAAATCTTCTAGGCTTTTTCCATGCCCTGAGGGATAGTTTCAAGACTTCACTGGATCGTAAGGAGAATAAGTAAAACCCATTATTTGTATGTATGAATTGTTCTTCCAAGGACCTCAAAATAGAATGTTATTCAGTGAAAATTGTTTTTCTACCTTTTAAATTTGGGAGTTAACAGCATCTCTCCAATGATTGGAGGGGAAGAAATGAAGGTGCCTACCATGTGCCTAGTGCCATACATCTTCAGTAAAAGAGTCCTTTTTCTTATAAACGCAAGTATTTGATGAACTTATCAATCAACATGAAAAAGTCTTCCCTTCTAATTTCAACACAATGAATTTAAAAAGTAGGTACATTAATTAACTAACTAGCTAACTAGCTCCAGGCTGGGCCCTTATTATCAAAAGGACTAACTGAATTCTACAGTTCCATAATAGGAGTCAAGTGTAATTTTTTTAAACCTCTAAGTATGATAATATGATGGTAGCTTTAGAATACATTCTGATTCACGAAAGTATGCTAAGAATGCTGGTGGAGGTACTGGGGGATGATGTGGGAATGCAGAGAAGCTAGAAATAAATTAAGATACTCTTAGATAGTGGTAGTTTTTTTGGTCATGTCTAAATAGCAAGATCAAACAATTCACCTTGTCCAGGACAATATTTTTGACCAGTCTATGGAATTGTAATATTCTGCACTGATGAGAATATTTTGCTTGTATATTTTCAAAACGTTTTTCTAGGTTCTAAGAACACTTTACCTAATTTTCACATATATCCTCTCCAGATTCCTTTTAATACAGGTGAGGGCCTATCCTAGCATCACCACGTGAGATACACAAGCAAGTACACTGAGACCAGGGCCTCTGTTGAGCCACTTTCCTTTCCTTGCTGTATTCCTATCTGGAAAGTGGAGATGGCATGAGTTTCTGAGGCAGGATTGAAGCCCAGATTTGTTTGGACACTTTTTGTTTAAGGATTTTTTCTACTGACAAAGTTAGTCTACAGAATATATAAAGCAATTCTGAGTCTTGATTTTTTTTTTTTTTAAGTTCGGGTTGGGTGCATGGGGAGGAACCAGAAGGCTATTGTAACCAACCCCTGGCTCCTTTTTGAAACCCTGACTCTCTCTGTTCCAGAACAGTTTCTAGTCTTGGAAAGCATGACAGTATTTCAGGAGAGGTGATTTTTATCTTTCTAGGGAGCAGGGGAAGAATGATGAGAGCTGTCACCAACTTGCAGCATCCCTCTGGCTTGGCCCCTGCCCTTCTCACCCGTTCTTTCCTTCCCCATTAAGATTATTTTTAGGGTAGACAGAAAGGAAAGACTCTAGTCCTTAAGGAACTCACTTTGTAATAATACAAATCCACACGTGTGTGATGAAGGTCTGTAAACCTGTATCCACAATCACAGTAGGGTGGGGTGTTCTCAGACATGAAGTGTTAAATATTTATGAATACTTATGGATAGGGCTAGCGAGCACGGGTCCATAAAGACTTTTGAAAAGGAGGAAAGGTCTGAGTATGAGCAGAAACAAAACATCATGTTTATATTAACTGGAAGTTTAAAATGCTTTATTCAGGATTGATTCAAAATCAAAGATTCTAACAGTCTAGCCCTGGTTTCAAGTGAAGCCAAATTTTGTCATTTTAATGATGCATTTTAGGAAATAGAGGAAAAGGGGGGAAGGAGAGTAAAAAGGAGGTTTTTTAGTCAGTATAAACACAGAAGATTGTGATGCTTGAACGTGGTTCATTAAGTCAAGATCTGCCCTATATATTTTAGTTCTCTGAGTGTTTGAGCGTCTGGGTGGTCTGAGCTGGAGCAGGGCCCTCTGCAGAGGCTCAATCTCTCTCCCGTGGTAGGGACTCAGAGCAGCTTCTCACCAGCCATGCTGTAGGAATGTCATCATTGCCAGATAAACCTGGAGGCTAAAAGAACCCAATTAGTTTAGTTTCATGTTTAGTTGAAATCATCTGCTTACAAAGGTCACGTGAAAGACTGAAGAACTTAATGGAGTATTTGGATTATCTGATGAAGCCCCAGTTCTCAGAAAGCCATCGGGCCACAGGAGGTGAAGCTGCACTCTCCCTCTTGCAGAATGAATCATCAGGAGGGGCTTCATCCACCAAGGCACAGCTACCTGGTCGGCCAGGAGCTCATAGCACTGTGAAAGGAGTTTTCATGAACAGATACCCCCATGAGCAAACCTTAAGTCAGCACTGTACACACTGCGACAGTCACTCTGGAGCACTGGTCCAGATCGGAGAGGGCTGGGAGGGTTCTCGCCTGCTAAGGCACCAGCATCATTATCAGCCTCTCCAGCCTCTCCAGCTACAGGGTCCCATTCCATTCCTTCTTCCTTCATCTGTGACCTTTCCTCATCACACTCTCCACTTGGGTGAGGAAAGCATGTCCATTTCTCCCCCAGGGATGCTGAATTTTTCCCTCCAGTTTCTCTCATTCTCAACTGAGTGAAGGCTGCTCTTTTCTTCTTCTTCTTTTTTTTTTTTTTTGTAGAGACAGAGTCTCACTTTACCGCCCTCGGTAGTGCCGTGATGTCACAGGGCTCACAGCAACCTCCAGCTCTTGGGCTTAAGAGATTCTCTTGCCTCAGCCTCCCAAGCAGCTGGGACTACCGGCTCCTGCCACAACGCCCGGCTATTTTTTTGTTGCAATTTTGCAGGGGCTGGATTTGAACCCACCACCCTCGTTATATGGGGCCTGCGCCATACTCACTGAGTCACAGGCACCTCCCATTGCTCTTTTCTTTTTCTCTCTCCTTTTTTTTTTTTTTTTTTTTTTTTTTTAGACAGAGTCTCATTATGTCACCCTTGGTAGAGTACCGTGGTGTCATAGCTCACAGCAACCTCAAACTCTTGGGCTAACATGATTCTCTTGCCTCAGCCTCCCAGTACCTGGGACTACAGGTGCCCGCCACAACACCTGGCTGTTTTGTTGTTTTTATTATTGTCATTGTTGTTTTTAGCAGGCCCTGGTGGGTTCAAACCCACCCGCCCAGGTGCATGTGGCCAGCACCCTAACTACTGAGCTACGGGTGCTGAGCCAAGGCTTTCTATAGGGAGTCATCCTTGTGAGCCCGAAGGCCTGCTTTCTTTTCTCTTGAGAAAGATATATGCTTTCCTTTGTGGAAATTCAGTTATCCAAATCAAGGACTAGAAGGGAAAACAGGAGTGCCTAATAATCCCCATAGGTTACGCTTGGGTAAGATACAAAACAAAGTGTTAATTGAGAAGAAGCACACAGTTCCCCTAAACAACATGGCTGCTATCAGAGTAACTCAGCAGAGAGCAACCATCGCAGACACCATCTTTCAGCAGTTCAAAATTATATTTTCAATGGATAAGTCTAAGATGTGCTCTTCCCATTTCCTATGCCCCCAGTGAAACCATTAGGACCCATGAACACCCAAAACAAGGAAAAACAACTATAATAAGATAAAAAATAAAAAAAATTCTATTCCTGCTTCTACTGAAAAACTGATCATTGACCTAAATTACACTGTATTACAGATGTCAGTAGGGAAAAAACATTATCTGAACCTGGGTCCCTAGTGTGAAATTATCATCAATAAAATTTCACCCAACTCTTCTCATAGTCAAGGGACTATGTTAGGAGCTGAAATGTAGAATTCACACCCTAATACTTACTAGAGAAACTAGTGATTATAATAAAGCGTGGTCATCTAATGCTTCACTTTAACTGGAGAAATATGAGACTGGTTCGTCAGTTTTCTAGTGGCTAGTGCAGAATTCTATCAAAAGGGGATATGGACTGAAATTAGTGCCCCTCCTTTCTTCCATATACTTTCTTGGTATTTACTTATAAGCAATCGTGATTTTTCTAGCATAGTACTATGAAGAATCACGAAATTATGAAGCTCACATGGCCATCCCAACTTTGAGTTACTAATCCCTACCATAAGGAATTTGGATGACAGGGAAGCTGTAATTACCACATGGTTCCAATCTTTTCATTGCTCCTTATCCCACCTGAAGAGGCTAAGGAGGAGGAAACATGCCAGGTCTGGATTCCTCCTCTCCCTCATGCTCTCTTCAGAGGTGATTCCGGCTCTCTTATCTCTCTGGGGACTTGTCTATGGGATTTAAACTCATACCTTTCAAGACCCTTGAGAAGATGTTCTTTCTGGGACAATTTCTCAGTTATATGTTTGGGCTTCCTGATTTATTGTGAAACCCAAAACCTTACACAGATGACAGAGTCAACTTTGGTTCCCTTTATCTCTGTGTCATCCTTTTCCTTGCCCTCTCTTTCCTTCCCTGGAAACCACGACTCCCATTCTCTGTGTTCTAGAAGATTCTCTTTTCTCTGAACATCTGTGGGACTGTCACACTGTAACCCCACCATGGTACGTTCTTTAGCCTAAATCCAAAAACAGGGGACACAACCCCAAACCAACAGCCTGCTATTTCAGTTCAACTCACACACATGTGGCAGCATCTGGACCAGCACACCTTGAATGGCAGCCTCACATGGGCCCTTTAGACCACTGTGCTGGTTCACATTGCCCAGCCTTCCCCTGTGTGGAACGTGGCCTCCCAAGGGCATTCCAACTCAGATACTCCAGAGCCAAGCTTCACTCCAAATCACTAGCGCTTCGCCCTTCTGACACCCTAGAGCGTAATCTCTGGGTTATTGAAAGTCCCATCTTTTCTACCTGAGCTCTGCTCCCATCTGCGGTCTCCCCCGTAGAGCTGATGCACAGCTCCATCATCTCAGTGCCACACTGGCTCAGCCTTGTTCTTCCACAGCTCCACTGCCTGGGTCACTTCTACCTTGCTTCTCCTGGTAGCCTGTGACTTTATGACTTAATAAGAGGCCTGACCTAGCATATGAAACTCAGAGTAAGAAAAGAAAGATTATGAATCTATAAAAGAACAGTTGGGGCCTCTCTTGTTTAGTGCAACCAGAATCAGGTGATCAGTCAGTTAACTAAAACTCAGCAGGAGCCAAAGTACAGAGCACACCAGAGAGCAGCCTTCTGCCCTCCGCTGCTGGGAGGCAGGTGGGAGGGAGGACCCTGTGCACACTGTAGAGAGAGTAACCGGTCAGTTAATAATAATTTCTTTATATCAGCCACTGAGATTTATCTTCTAAATGAATAAAGAAAAGAAAAAGGAAACAAAAGTAAGATTTATGTTAAGCAATCAGTTTAACCTGGTGACATTTCCCGGAGTGGTGAGTTCAGGGAAGTGGCTTCTTCAGAAGCTATATGCCACTCACCCCTAACCCAGAGCACCTTGTGAAAATTATCAGTGATGTTTTCTGAGGCTTTTCTTAGAATGAAGAAGGTGTTATGGACAAACGATTCAAATTCAAATCCCTGAAACAGTCTACCATTAACTCAGTTATAGCATCATGTGATTGGACCAATTTATAATGATAATTGCAACTTGGTATATTATTCGTTCATCTATTTGAAATCTTGGAAGGGACTTTATGTGGCCCAGTAAGGAGGCTTTGAGAGCCTGCAGCCGTTTCTGTTGTTTGTACAGTGCCAGCCACAGCATGTTTAAACACCACTGTTACTAGCTGAGTGCCAACAGGGTTTCACTAGCAAGTGTGGGCAAGGATAGTTTTTCAAAATTGAACAGGACTTCTGCCAAAGCATGAAATCCACTGCTAAAGCTATCTACTCTTTAAAAAATCCTGTATTCATACTTCGTGAATCTGTGCAAAAATCCTTCTTTGGCCCAAACACACTTAACTCCAGGGCTTTACTGAGAAATCAGGCCTGTAATCAAAGCCTTAAGTGATTGCTCCAGTCCCCTTCCCACATCACCGACAGCCCTGGCCATTCTCAGGAGCATCCAGATGGATCCAAAGCCCTGAGAGTGACCTGAGAAAGGGTGGGCTGCTTGGGAACTGGAAATAAGCACAAATGGTTGGAAAGGCATTTGTTAGGAAAGGGTTTTTTTTTTTTTTTTTTTTTTTTTTTTAGCAAAAAGAAAGGAAGATAAGAAAGGATGTGGATTTAGAGATGCAGAAAGCCACATTCATAAGTATTTGTGTGATTATAAATACTAAAAAGTATTCATAAATTATACACAGTCTTTTTTCACTCCTAGCCCGGAACTGGGTTATTTATTTCTTGAAAGCACTCTCTTATCATCCTTTGTCCTCCATGCATCAGCTTTTGCCGAGCTTTCTAGGTTGCACCTGGGGCACCTGCTCAGTAAGTGTGCAGTGGCATAGTGGACAAGGGCAAAGCCTCCGGAGCTGACTGCCTGAGTTCAAATCCCAAGCCCTCCACTACCTGGAGTGTATCACATAGCTTCTCCGTACCTTGAGTTTCTCTTTTGCACTTGGAGGAAATGACTAGTGTGCAGTAAATGCTTGATAAACAAAGGTGATTATTGTTAACAAGCTATAACCCTTGTGTGCGAATGACCCCATGACCCACTGATTTCTGGAAGAAAACATTAGAATGAAAATGGAAATACAGTTTCCAATTAGTAAAATGGAATTAGGGCAGGGCTCATCCCACATGGGGTGTTAATGATCTGTAGGTGTCTTTGTCACCAAGTGGAAAATACCTTGACAGAGAAAGCAAGAACCCTAAATGGCAGCCTAGCTCTTTCTTTAACTAGCTATGTAATTTTTAGCATAGTCATGTTACCTCTCTAGACTTTAATGTTCTCATAGACACAGTTAAGTGGACACATCTAGCAGCGTCATGCTATTTTCTGTGACAATGTCTGTGTTCTGCATCTGCATGGTTGGGTGTAGTAGCGGCTACGAGCTACATGTGGCCATCGAGCATTTAAAGTGTGGTGAGTACAAGTAATAAGCTACATTTTTTAACTTAAATTTTATTTATTTTTAACTAACTTAGATTTAAATTTCCATAGCCACATATAAGCACATTGGAAAGCACAGAGGGTTCTAAGAACTTTTCTGACTATAGCATTCTGTGCTTGACAGAACTTCTCCAGGGAAAGCCGCCAAAAACAAGTATTATTACAGTGAAGAGCTCATCTGGTCTCTAGGGTCCGAGTATGTTCTTTGTTTTTATTTTTATTTTTTAAGATGGAGTCTTTCTCTGTCTCCCAAGCTGAAGTACAGTGGTACAATCATAGCTCACTGTAGCCTCAGATGCCTGGGTTCAGGCAATCCTCCCACTTCAGCCTCCCAAGTAGCTGGGATTACAGGTGCACACCACTACACCTGGATGAATTTTTTATTTTTACTTTTTTAGAGGCAGGGTCTTGCTATGTTGCCAGGCTGGTCTTAATTCCTGGTCTCAAGCAATTGTTTTCCCTGAGCCTCCTGAATAGCTGGGATTAGAGGCACAAGCTCATGTCCAGCCCTGGTCTGTATATTTCACAAGGCAAGTGAAAGCAAATATGTAAAAAGAGACCTTTGAGAAGAACATAAATCTTAAGAAATTAGGAGGGGCCCTGCCTGAAGACACAGGAGTACACTCATGGCCCACAGTGATATTTTCTAAGCCTTTCAATGAATGAGGTTTGAAATATCTTATCTTTGGAAAAACAGTATTCAATAACTGACATTTTTCAAATAATTACTCTGGATTAATTCATTTAATTCACAACAACCATTTGATGTAGGCATGTTATTATTCCTGATTTACATATGAAGACAGTGGGGCGCAGAAATGTTCAATGACTTGTCTCGGGCCATCCAGCTAGCACAAGGATAAGTCAGAACATGACCCAAACAATGAGCTCCAGAGTAAGCTCTTTTATAAAGCTCTACTTTATAAAAAAGAACACAAATATTTCAATGAATAATAGTACACATATACAGTGTTCAAATCAAAAGTGTGCAGCTTGGGCAGCACCTGTGGCTCAAAGGAGTAGGGTGCCGGCCCCATATGCTGTAGATGGCAGGTTCAAACCCAAGCCCCGGCCAAAAACTGCAAAAAAAAAAAAAAAAAAAAGTGTATAGCTTGATTAATTTTCACAAAGTAAACATACCCATATCATTTCCAAATCATTACCAGCATATCAAGAAGCCCCATCACAGCCCCACTCGACTAGTCACTGCTCACCTCAGCCTAAGTAAGGGCAACCACTAGGCTGGTCTCTCACACTGAAGACTCAGAGAGCTAGTACTTTAACCTCGATATTGTATAACCCTGGAGACAGTATTAGAAGATCACATCCTTATAACCAAGAGAAAAGTCAAACAAACAGACACAAAAAGAGCAACAGCTCTTTGGTGACGTCAGATCCATCAGTGGTAACGGGCAATGTGCAGGCAGAACTACACATTTATTCAACACATATTAACTGAGCATTTACTATATAGCAAGCTCTGTGCTAAGTACTGTGCATTCGAAATTGATCAACACAGACAGAGTTTCTGCCTCATACAGCTCTAATCCTTGGCCTAGCTCATCAACCCACGGTGGATTAGAGAGTCAAGGAGGATTACTCGGTGGTCTTGGTGGTGCCAACAGCCTTCGTGATGGTGCTGACGGCAGAACTGGCACTCCAGAGAAGAGCTGCCCTGGCACTGGTCCCTAGAATTTCAGCAGGGTGTTCTTCAAGTCTCCTGAAACTTTGGAAGGGTGACAATTAGAGTTCATTGCATGGTATCCCACTAAAAATAACTTTATAAACAATTTCTAAATACTGTCTTCATAAGCAATATCCCAAGAAAAGTTTACAGGCTTAATGTAACCAGAGAGATTACAACATGAGATGGGAGAGTTGGGAATATTGCATGGATGGGAAAAAAAAAAAAAAGGTCACCAGGGAACCCCAACCCAGCTGATGAGGAAGGAATGCTCTCTCCTAACAACTGAGCCACTCAAGCTAATGTCTTCCAGAGCAAAAAGGAGGCTGATGCAAGACAGTGACGCTTCCAGGGGTATTTCCAAACATATTCTGGGATGTACAAAAGCAAAGAGACCGAGAGATGCCATGTGCTACTGAAACTTGAGCTGCTTCCATCACTGTGACCCAGACACGTCCTAGGCCTGGGAAGACTTCAGTGACTGCTCTCCTAGCTATGGAGGCTGAGTCTTACACCCACATCTTGCTTTTTCCAAAGTTGATTTATCTCCCCCACTGAAAGGCATATGCTAATACACCGCTTGGGAATTGTGCAAACCTACCAACACACTACAAGGTCAGCTGTTTAGACACTGTCGGGTTTTCTTAATGCTGAGAAAATAGCTGCAGGAACTGTGCCATCACTGTGTTTTTTTAATCCGAGCTTGGTTCTCACACTAGCTGGAGCTCTTGCATCTACTGTACAATAAAAACATACTGTGTGGGAACAAGTGAAATCGCATCTCAGGGGAGGAGAAGGGGAGCATTACCTCCTGTTACCCAACCCCAGGCTATCCAGCCAGTCTCACCCATCCTTGCATCAGACCCTCATAACTACTGCAGCAGGAGCAGCCCCGAGTGCCCCAGTCATCCATTGTAAACAGTGAATGCGTGTGAGCAGTAAACAGGAGTTCCAAACACAGAAAGTGAGTGGGGCTGTGCAAAGGGCTTGCAGGGAAACCCAAGTCCAGAGAGGACAGCTAGTATATAAGGAACTGTAAGTGTGGCCCCAGGTCCTTTCCTATAAATGAGCGACAGGCAGACTCCTGGGAGCTTTGCAATGCTGATGAGGACCAGCCAAGCTAAAGCAAAGAATCTCACACAGTTCAGGATGTTCTCACTTGATGAAAAGTCTGAGCAAGAGAAACCCCCACTCCCAAATGGAAAAAGATCTGGACATCCTTCTAAATCCACCACTCCCAATCTTTTCTTGCCATGAACTTAGCTTGAATTCAGTGAGACTTGGCAATCTTTGTGCTCAGGTCTTGTGGCTTAACAAACACAGTGCAAAAGCTGATGCTTAACCTTTAGACTGTGTGGAGAACACCTAAGCCTACTTTGTAGAAAGCCAAGGTCTATGTTGTGGCTTGCTCCCTGGAGCCCTTGCAAGAGTGGTTGGGAAGGCCTCATAGCCAGGAAAATGGTCGTTTCTCTGGCTGGCTGAGGGTTGGTGCTACAAAAATGTGTCCTGTTGGATTTCTTTTCCTAATACCAAAATCACTCTGCCCTGCACCCTGCTCTTTTCTTCAAGAGATTGGGGGTTAGACTCATTCATTCAGCCAGCAAATGCTTAGTTAGTATTTGCTTTGTGTCAGGCACTCTGCTAGGTGCAGGAGCAAAGATGGACAAATTGCTCCCTTCATGAAGCTTACATTCTACTGAGGGAGAAAGGCAGAGATAAATAAATAAGTAAATGCATAACTTAATAAGGGAAATGCCGAAAAATTAAGCAAGCGGAAGGGATGGAAAGTTATTGTAGATGGGGTGATCAGAGAAAGTCCTTCTGAGGTGACAGATGTAGAGCCCGGACCTCAGGATGTGAGCAAATCATGCAGGCACCTGGGAGAAGAATGGAGTCCGAGTAATGGAAACAGTCTGTGCAAAGGCTAAAAGGTGAGCCCACACTTGGCATTAGGAGCAATAACAAGGAAAGCAGCATCCTTACAAGAAACAAGGAGGAGCAGAATAAAAGATGACATCAGAGAGCCAAGCGAGTGCCTCATCTCGTGTGACTCTGGTGTGGACTTTGTGTTTGGTTCTAGGAAGCCATCTGAGCATGGCTGAAATGTGATCTCTGTTGCAAACCTTTGGGACTCTCCGTGGCCCCACTCATAGAGTAAGACTGAGAACCAGCATTCAAGCTGAAGAACAGACAACTACAGAGCAGTAGACAGGTCGCAGTGACCACAGCAATTCTGATGTGCCAAAGCTCAGATGTGCCAGCTAGACCAGCAGGTTCTTTGATATAGGAGTCTATCCCCTGCCTCCTCTCCACTGTTAGAATGTGAGAGGCAGTGGGTACATCAAACCTGTGCTCCTCTGACTCTAGCTCCCTCCTCGGCACGCACATTGGTGTCTGACGCCACTGCTTCCGTAGCCTGCTCTGCCCTCATGCACCCGAGGCTACCGTCACAATGAATTACACTTCCTCTGGACTCTGCTATTTCTCTATGCCTGGAATGTGTTCATTCTTCTGTCTGCAGTGACATTTTCTGCCTTGTACAGCTGAGGAAATACCCACTCATCCTTCAAGAGTCAGCATAAATATTCATAGGTTTCCTGTGTGGAGGATAGCCTGGACTTCTGCTGGCATGTATAGCTTCTGTCTACATCAAAGTACAGACAGGGGACTGTGAATAAGCATAGAGAAGCCAGACTTGGGTGAAAACCTATCAATTTCAAAAGACCTTCTTCTTGCTTGGAGACAGTATTAGAAGATCACATCCTTATAACCAAGAGAAAAGTCAGACAGGAGACACCATGCCCCCGAGGTAGGTCACTCCCAAGGGAATATATATGTTCCTTGTGTTATTATCAAGGAGTAAATAACTTCAGGGGAGGAAGAAGCCAACCAGAGTGGGAAAGGAAATCTTAGGGACCAGGAGAAATTGGACTAGACACTCAGACGTGGTCTGAACTGGTCCTACTAGATGGGGCCACCCTGACTCTGACCCTTAGGGTTAGTCAGGGAGCTGACCCAGGAAGTGATATGCATCTAGGTTTATGGGACAGTTCTGTCCCTGCTCAGAGAGAACTGGTGAAAAAGGCACAGTAGCAAGAGGAAGTACTCTACCAATGAACAAGACACGGAGAAAGTAGAAGTGGACAGTTGCATGTGGTGGACAGTTACCCTTTAAAGGATGCGAGTGTCCATTGAATGAGATGTTAAATCAAGGAGCTGCCCTGCATTGCAGACACTCTGCACTCAGGAAGAAGAAAGCCACTCCAGCCTAACAAATGCTGGTCCATTGCTGCATGAGACCAAATTGAAGTTAACTCCAAAGAAGCTCCTTAAGCAAAACTGAAGTTGCTGAAATTCCAAAAAGGCAACTAAATTCCTAACTTCCCACTAACTCCACTCAGCACCTAAAAAGATCAGAATGACTGTTTTGATAACTGAGAGGGACACTGGATTTTGATTTAAAAGACAGGTGTTTAAGTGTTAGCTCTGTTATCATTTGACTGTTGACAGGGGCAATTCACTTTACCACTCTGAGTCTCAGTAGCCTCACCTAAAAGGAAGATAATAATAGTTAACTTGAAACGTTGCTGTGAGAATTAAATGAAATGATGTATGTGAGATAACTTTACAGCATTTAGAGTGTGATACGACTACAACTCACTTTATATTTCTGCTATTAGAACTATAATGGGATCAGCAGTATGTTTACAACTTATTTACTTTAATAATGTAGCCAAGTTCATCACAGACACATTGAACTTTACGTAGGTGCATGTATTCTAATCTACATTTATGAAAATTGTTGAGAAGTTTCCCTTAATGTCATTCAACAGAGTTATGGCAAATGGAGAAGTCCCTGAGGGAAAGCCTGTAGGAGTAAATCTTTTTTTTGTTTTGTGTTTTATAATTTGTCTATCACATTTTGCTTCTCAAATGCTGCCTGCAAGCGCTGGTTCCTTATGGCCATATAGACTTGGTAAAATCATCTGCCCAAGGAAAGGCCTTTCTAGACCTAACAAGGTCAGAAACTATAAAGTTGGATAGATTTGACGGCACAAAAATTCTGAACGTCAACAGAGCAAAAACTCAGCAAATCAAAGCACATTTGAAAGATTACAAACTGGGGTAAAACACAGCACATAAAAAAGAGAAAGTGTTAAATTGCTTAATTTATACATTTTTCATCAAAATTATTAACAACCTGATGGGGAAAAAAAGGCAAATAAAGATAATTCATAGGAGAAAACACCCAGTTGACTAAAAGGAAAGAATGCTTAATCTCTCTAGTGATTAAAAAGTAAACTATCATAAAATAGGAAGATGCTGTTTTCACTTATCAGATGGGCAAAGGTTTAAAAGAATGCTAATACCCCTTATTGGCAAGAGCATAGGAAGAGGGCACTCTCATAAACTGTTGGTGGGAATTAATTTTGATACAACCTTTCTGGAGGGCAATTTGGCAAGACCTATAAAAATCTAAAACACGCAAACCCTTTGACCTAACCGTTTCAAATCTAGAAATTTATTCTAAAGAAATCATGAGACAACCTCACAAGATGTCCCTACAAAGTTAGTTCTCACTGAGTTGTTTACAACAGCAAATATCAAGCACTTTAAATTTTCCAGGGGATTAATTGCATAAATGGTGGAATGTACACACAGTGAAACATTAAAAACCAAGATGTGGGCAGTTATTGACTTGAAGAGCTGTAGTTAAGAAATGAGACACATTACAAAACAGTAAAAAATACCAATCTGGTTATTGCTAATGAGTGGGAATTAGGGGTGATATTCACTCTTTATGATTTTCTCCATTGTTTATTAATGTTTTTATTACAGAAAACATGTAATAAAATAACTACTTTTACATTAAAAGAGATAAAAGGTATTTCCAAAATAGTGTTTTTTTTTTTAACAAAGCAATTCTCACAATAATTGTTTTACATCACAACATGTCGAGTATGACTCCCTTTTTGAGACACGTTCTAGACTGTTCCAAGACAGCGTTCTTTCTGGGAGAGCCTAATCTGTTTACAGCCTTCCAGTCTGATATGCTAACATAAAAACTGAAACAAAAACTTAATGAATAATTCTCCTCCCAATTTTTCCCTGGGAATTTTTGCTTCCTTTTTAAATACTCTTTTATTGCCAGGACAAATCTCAGCTCCAAATCAAACCACCTGACTGCAGGAGCCTGCTTTTCATCCCAGGCCGCTGGTCTCTTCTCTGCCTTCCTCCAAGGCAACCCGGGGCCCAGACCTGGGGTTACTTTGTTCAAAAACAGCAATGTAATTCCATTTGTAAAAAAGTCAATTCAGTCAATTCAGTGCAAAATGTATTCGAGACTACAGAGGTGAGTTGATATAGCAGAGCAAACAGAGCATACTGTTTTAAACTCTGATTTTACTTCTAACTTTAGAGCATTACTCTAACTTTCAGTTTCCCCATCTATAAAAATGAGCTTATTAATATCTTCTTCACAGGGTTTTTGTGAAGCACAAAAGAGAAGTCACCTATAAAGCATTTAGCGTAGTACCTGACATTTAGCTCACACTGAAGAATGCTGGTCATTAATATTATCATTTGTTTTAATTACCTGCTGTGTAATTACCCGAGTTTCTGTGGGTCAGGAATCTGGGGGTGGCTTAGCTGGGTGCTTTGGTTCTGGGTCTGACACAAGGCTGCAATCAAGTTATCAGCTGGGACTACACTTGTCTCATGGGTAAACCTGCAAGTTCAGGCAAGTGGTTACCAGCAAGCTCAGTTCCTCATGGGCCGTGGGGGTGAGGGTCTCAATCCCTCAGTAAGGCGGCCCTCAGTTCCCTGCCTTGGGGGCCTCTCTCCCTGGCAGCTCACACACGTCTGCTTGCTTCCTGACTGTGAGCCGCTGTGAGTGCCAGCAGGAAGGAGGGTACGAGCAAGGTGGGAATCAACTTTTATCATCTAATCTCATGTGTGACAGCACATCACTTTTGCCACATTCTGCTCCTTAGACGTAAGTCACTAGACCCAGCTTACACACAACAGGAAGGGATTACACAAGGCAGCGAACACAAAAGGAAGGAAACACAAGGACGGAGGGGCCATGGGAGAGCTGCCCAACACCTTCCAGAAAAAACCAACTTTTGAGAACTATCTTATGTGATTTTTGTAGACTTTTGTAAACCCAAATTGCAAAGTGCCTGACCGGAATGAACGGATTCTTCTATCTGAATTATTATCTATGTTAACATGGTGAGGAGCAGTTCATAGAAAGACTCCACCAGGAGAGAGCGGAGTCTCTTCCCTGATGCATATACCACAGAAACAATAGGGTTTCATTTGTTTTACATATAGAACCCAATTTTCTTTTTTTTTTTTTAATTTTATGATTTTTTTAATTATAAATCATAGCTGTGTACATTAATGTGATCATGGGGCACCATACACTTGGTTCATAGATCGTTTGACACATTTTCATCACACTGGTTAATATAGCCTTCCTGGCATTTTCACGGTTATTTTGCTAAGACATTTACATTCCACATTTGCCAAGTTTTACATATACCCTTGTAAGATGCACCACAGGTGTAATCTCATCCATCCCTTTCCCTCTACCCACCTCCCCCCTCCCTCCCCACCCTCTCCCTTTTCCCCCTATTCTTAGATTGTAACTGGGTAATAGCTTTCATGTGAAGGTCCTAAATTAGTTTCATAGTAGGGGTGAGTACATTGGGTACTTTTTCTTCCATTCTTGAGAGACTTTACTAAGAAGAATATGTTCTAGCTCCATCCATGTAAACATGAAAGAGGTAAAGTCTCCATCTTTCTTTAAGGCTGTGTAGTATTCCATGGTGTAC
>CAUYPK010076774.1:0-53220 GCA_963574355.1 Loris lydekkerianus
CCCGCCCCCCGCGCCCTCCACCCCCGCGTGGGAGCGAGTTGGCGGAGATGCAGAGATAGGGCGGGAGGCGACAGAGTGAGGTAGGGAGGAGAGATAGGTGGAGGAGGAGAGAGAGAGGGAGGAAGGAGAGAGGGAGAGGGAGGGAGGACATGAGAGGTGGGAGAGGGAGGGGAGGGATGAAGGGGAGAGAGAGAGGGGAGAGGGCCTGAGACTGAGCCTCAGCAGTGCCAGTCACACTAAAGGTAGCTGGTGCCAAATCTAATGAGTAAATACACAGGTGAGTGAGCAGTTCACAGGAGGAAGTGCCTGTTTCTTAGAAGCCTGTAGTAATGTATTTATTTGTTTTCATTTATGAGTAAGACTTGTCTCTCCGTCCCCAAGACCTGCCAGCCACCTTCACCCCCACTTACGGTGTACTGCTGAGGGTGGGAGGGCAGGCGTCCGGAATGTCTTGATGGTGGCCGGCCCTTCCCCTCCTGTGGTCAGCACTTGGACTTCCAGGCGATAGAGAGTGGATGGTCTCAGGTTGGGCACTGTTAGAACATGATGATCCTAAGGCGTGACATAAAATACGGTGTACCTCAGTGACCTCTCAGAGATAACACAACAACGTACACATAGTGACGGCGACTTCTTCCCTCATTCCAGAAAGCTGCCAACAGGCCGGTGCGGTTGTTCTTTAAAGCCACCCTCTACCTTGCAGAATATTTCCCCTCATTTGTGGATGTTCTCTGCCCCGTGGTTTCTTGGCAGCCCAACACTCTTGGCAGAGCTAAAATGTGCCAAGGGGCCAGTTCTCAGGGCTCACTCCTGGGATTTTATTTATTTTTTAGTCCTTAACATAAGACTTTCCCAGGGTTTAAAGTTTTCAGCTGCACATCTTGTGATGTGAATTCTTGATAGTCCAAATTTCAGTGAATGAGCCAACTGCTTTTCTTAAAACACAATATCTGTCACTGCCCATAAGTGAAAATGTTTATTTTTATGCCAACACATTCTTCTCAAAACTCAATAAAACCTAGTACATTCATGGAATAACTGCTCTCTAATTCCATGGAATTTTTCCTTCTGGGATTTAAGTTGTATGTATATAGACATAGATACACACACGTTTTTTTCCTTGTTGGATTTGGTAGCAAGGCTTGGTTATTCCAAGGGCATTTGCAGAGAGAGTAAAAATCTACACTTTTTTTTTTTTTTTTTTTTTTTTAAGCCAATAAATTAAGTGGCCTGGAAGACAGGCCAACTCATTACAGGCTCCAGCCAAATTTAACGAGGGACAAGAAAGAGAAAGAACCAGCTTCTTTTTAGCTATCTCCCCCGGTCCAAGACATTTGGATGGACCAGAGTGACACAGAGTTAACAAAAGTTGAAGACAATGGCTCTGTCACTTGCATGTAGTTGACACAGACAGGATAGGACCATTCCAGAGGCACCTCCAGTGATCAAAACGTATGCAGATGATAGCGCATGCTGCTTCTTAACTATTTACAACACTTGCAACATGGTAATGCTTATAAAAGATGCTCTCGGAAGAAGAGCATGTGGAAAGCAGTCTGCGTGGTCAACAGCACAGTCCGCAGCACGACAGAGCTCTGTCTGAGGGGACCTGGAGGCAGGCAACGGACAGTGACACCACAGTGCCCAACCCCCCACACCCCCGCAGCACCTACTGAGGGCAGGATTTGTGACTGTGAGATGATGCTGTTGGGTAGACTGTTCTGCCTGCTCTCTGTGGTGACCTCAGCCCAAGTCACTTGGAATCCTGTCATGGGCTGGTAGAGATTGGCCTTAGCCATCTTCCAAGAAAAGTAGCCTGTGATGTTAAAGTCCTGGACGATGAATGAAGCAGAAAGGTTCTCCGGCTTGGCTAGCACTTTGGAAAGAACGTGACCTAGAACATTGCAGAAATGAAGACCTCGGTTAGTAGCCTACGGGAGAAAGCAGGAAGGTGGGGTGGATTTCACAGCCATTGCAGGAATCTCAGGGGGTCCTTCATTCTGTGGGAAGAAGGCAGCCACCTGACCCTGTCCACTGAGCCTGGCTCACGCCGTCACCCCTCTGATAGATCAGGGTGGGTGGACTAGGAACCTCGTCTAGATAACTTGGTGCTACTAGAAAAGTTATTAAGTCCTAGGCATTTAAAAAGCCCTGGGCAGCTGTTCTTACTGTAAGAAAGGGGTTTTGGCAAAGAGAAGGTGGCAGAAGATAGAGGCCTGAGGTTTAGAAGGTCAATGTAGGAAGTATGTGGCGGTAACACATACAGGGTCATCAAGGAAGTCTTGCGATGCAAAAATCAAGGAATGTAAAGCCTGCATGGACGGAAATGAATGAAGCCCTCCCAGCAACACGGAGAAGCCAAGCAAGTTGAACTTTGCATGGATGACTCAGAAAGGACGCTGTCAGCTGTGTGTCTTGCAAGTGAAATAACGGACCATGACACATCTGTCTTAAAAATTTTGTAGTGACCCAGGCACATCAAAGGGGTAGGATAAAAATGAAACTATGTCAAGGTTTGCTAAAACACAAGTAGCATCTAAATGCTGGCCTTCATTTCTAAAGAGCTGACATTGTCCACAACGGGTGTCTTTCCAGCGCTGTCAGGATTACAAGATAATACCAGCACTCCTACTTCTGTTCCCTCCAAATTGGACCAGCAAGTTACCACTCTAAAAGGGGGTCATTGTCAGTTTTCAAGGTCTTCTGAAATGTGTCTTGGGAATGTTTTCAAAGCGGTGCTGGCAGCCTGGACCTGGACGTGGAGTCCAGCAGGAAGAGACGCACCTGCTTCTCCAGGGCAACTGACATGTGTGTGGCTTTTCCCCTTCAGGGCAGAGCACGGCGGAGTGGTGAAGAAAACGGATTCTGCCTTCGAGTGACCCTTTGGCCGTATGGGTTGGACAGTCACCTTATATTTGCAGGAAAATGACAGATCTTGAAGAATTATATAATTCTCCTAGAGCAAGGAAAGAGAACATGCCAGCAATAAATCTCATCAGGGATTAGAAAAAAATTGGCAGGACTTGAAATCATATTCCAACAAGGACCTTTTCCTATCTGTGGGGTATGTGCAATATGGCTTTTATGAGAAGTACAAAGGAGAGAACCGTCTGCGCTTTGATTAATGACAATTGTTAAACGCTCCCATGGCTGTGGGACAGACCGTCTAGAATTAAACCGTGCTGGGGCAATTCCACATCAAAGCAGCCGATGGCTACGGTTTCCAGCCCGCACGTCTGAGTCAGCAGCAGTGCAGGTGGGACATGGGAGGCTGTAAACACAAATCTCATTTACTACTTTTAGTTAAAAAAATTGTTTTAAGAAACAAAGAACCTCAATTCAGGCTTATCTGAGATACAGAAATAACTTAGTTTTCCTGTTTGAAAGAATGTTATTTGTTAGCAATGTATCTTTTCATTTTGGGGGAATGCTATCATTGCTTTCCGGCATAATGTGATTAAACATAGGTAAAAAAAAAAGCAGGTTAAATGGCTAAGCAGTCCAGGTTTAGAATATACTTTAACATGCAGATCTGACATGTTCTGCGATGGCAAGTTTGAGGCTCTGTCCATTTTATATTTGGCAGAGTTCCCCTCATCTAGTCTCTGTGTATTTAGGACATCCCAGCAGGTGTGTATAAGAGGCACAGATGCAGAATCTCTGTCCCCGTGGCTTCTGGGCAAAGTCTGGGCGTTCCTGCCAGACAGCAGCAGGGCTGCGGGAGAAAACATCAGGCAAGAATTAAAATAAAAGCCTGGGCTCAGCGCAGTGGCTCATGCCTGTCATCCAGCACTATGGGAGACTAAGGCAGGTGGATTACTTGAGCTCAGGAGTTCAAGACCAGCCTGAGCAAAAAATCAAGACCCTGCCTCTACTAAAAATAGAAAAAACTGAGGAAAGAGGATCACTTGAGCCCAAGTTGGAGGTTCCCATGATGCCACAGACCTCTACCCAGGGCAACAGCTTGAGACTCTGTCTCCAAAAGATAAATAAATAAAATTAAATTTAAAAATCCTGGCATGGCAGCTCATGCCTGTTATCCCATTGCTCTGGGAGACTGGGCCTGTGGATTGGTTGAGCCCAGGAGTTCAAGACCAGCCTGAGCAAGAGTGAGACTTTGTACTAAAAATAGAAAAAGTAGCCAGGAATCATGGAGCACATCTGTGATCCTAGTACTCAGGGAGGCTGAGACAGGAGGATCACTTGAACTCAAGAGCCTGAGGCTGTTGTGAGCTAGGCTAACACCAGGCACTCTAGCCTTAGGCAACAAGGTGAGACTGTCTCAATTAAAAAAAAAAAAAAAAAAGAATTATAATAAAAATGGACAGCAGTTCACATACTTCCTGGGTACCTGAGTCAGAGGCAGAGCTGCTGCTGGGGAGAGGCTGACGGGGCAGAATGCCAGGGTGTGGCCGTCAGTGCAGACAGCCCAGCCTCCTGCGTCTCTTGGGGAGTCTGAGTGGCTTTTCTTCAGCAGTGAGTCTGGACATCATGTGCACTCCTCTGGAATGCAGGTCAGCCATCAAGGGTCCTGCCTCCCAGGTATTCTGGGAATGCTTTCATGTGGCCCAGAAGGCAGACGTTGGCCGTCAGCCGCTGTGAGCAAGTTAAGTGATGCTCTGTGCTACCACGAAAGCAAATAATTCAGTCTAAAGGTCAATTAAAAATGAAAACAGACAACTTGTAGGCCTTCAGCAACCTGCTTTTTAGATATGTTGATTCTTACTTCTACCAGACATGTTATTTGTGCTCAGTGAATGGCTACTGTCACTTTCAGAGTCCCTAAAGATGGTAAGCCCAGGGCTGGATAAGGCACAGGGACATTAGCCAGAGTCCGCCGGGTTACGAGGCACATGTCACTAAAACAAGGGAGAGCCTCACCCCCTGCCCACAAAAATTTTAATAAATCCAGCTTCTGTTTCTTTCTTTTTCTGCATTCCAAATAGATTTCCTTATTTAGAAAGTCTGTTTAAATTCGACTGCAGGTCACAAACTTTGGGACTCATTTCAAGGTAAAGAAATTAGTTCAGGAGGAAGTTTGGTGACCTGGTTGAGACAAGTCAAATACAGCAAAAAAGAGAGAGAGAGAGTCCCTGGATTTGCTGTGAAAGTCTACAAATCCAGGGACTTGTTTTCCTGTCTTCAAGTCAGGTGATCATATGTGATTCCTTCAACAGAGTACTGTTGCTTCAGATTAGAAAATGCCCAAAAGAAAAAAAACTAACATTCTAGTTATAAATACCAAGCCACAGTAGGGTACATTTGGGGCATGTTTTTGAATATTTTAAACTGTCCTGATTTATGGCATATGAACTGCTGTCATCAACACCCTGTATGATGCAATGGCTTCTTAAACATTTTATGTTGCTGTGTTGACCTTAATCTACTGCGGATAACTCATGTGTTAACTCAGAATTGGATATTCTGAGTAGTACTGGTCAAGTTGCTATCTCTAATGAATTTAATGTTCTCTTAAAGGTAGACACTGAAATATAGACACTTGGTGTGCAGGACAGGTAACATGACACATTAACTGGCGGAGTTGGTGGCAGTTAAGGACGTGGCAAAGACAGGTACTAGTGACAGTATCATGGCGAATTGAAAGTTTAAGATAGCCAACAGACTAAGTTCTCCACGTGATGGTGTGAATGGATAAAATAATGGGTCGATGTAAGGACCATTAGGTTTCTTCATTTTTGTTGAGTCATTCCTCCACAGCTAATTTGTGAGAGGGAGTTATCGGTTTGACAAATCTTGTTTGCACATCTGCTTTAACCTCTGTCTGTCCAATCGTATCCAGAGATCAGGTCAGTCTAGAAAGCGCCACTTACATGGGTCACACCAGAGGCTGTCTCTGATCCAGCTGTTCTGTTGTGAGCACACACTTCTGGAAACCACTGCACATGGTGCCGGCCGACACTGGGGTCTACAACACAAAACACACCAACAAAAATAACAGCCTGGACATCATGTTCCATGTAGAGCTCTGCTTTTAAACTTGAGAGAACAGGAAGAGGGAAAATGAAATTCTACAGGCACCTCCAAAATGTGAAATTCTACAGGTACCTCCAAAATGAGCAGGTGAGCTAAAAGAGCATGCGGGTCTGGTACAATCCTGATTATTGAGTGGTTAAGGGTAAAGCAAGGGGAAAAAGTAACACACTGCCGAAGGAAAACCTGCGTGGAAATTCAAGTACTGACTAGAAGAAAATAAAATTAGTAAAGTTATAGTGAAATGCTTCTAAAGGTGCCTTGAGATTAATCTATCCACGGTTTTTAGGGTGAGCAAAACCCTATAAGAAGGCGTCGTACCCAGCACGGCTCTCTTAGGTGCTGCCCTAAATCGTCAATCCATATTTATTTCCTGCAGTGTTGCCATTAGGAATGTCCTTTGTCAGAAGGATCAGGACCCTCGGCTTCCCGTCCCCCCTCCACGCCTGCCGTCTGAGCCCTACTGAAACAGGACTTGCTGCCCTCCGAGGCAGACAGGAACACGGACCTCTGCGACGTTTTCATTCCCAGGTTGAGCAGCACATTCTGTGCATTTCTTTACTTTGGAAAATAACGTGGGAGGAAAGAAAAAAAAAAAGAGAGACAGATTGAGGACAAGCGACTCATTGAGTGTGGGAAAGGAGCTCCTGACAGTCTCTGGCTTGTTAATCAGCCAGCAAGTCCCGGGTGTGAAACTGCACTGCCTCTCTGGCCATTAACATCTTGTCCCGAACGTCCACGCCAAGCGTTTGATGGGGGTTTTCAGAGGGGAAAACTGTTTGATGAAATTGATCTAATGGGAACTTGCTCTGAGCACTTTGGAACCAGAAAAGAAGAACCTTTAATCAGGGAACGGAAACAGATACAAAGTGAGAACCCAGGGCGTTTGGTTTAAAGGGAACTCGTGTAGTGGAGGGTTTAATTTTCACACAGCCGACATCAAGGGTTTGATTTTCTTTAGAAAAAAAAAAAAAAAAAAGAATCATATGTTATACGTAAGGATGAAGTCGACGGAGGGAGCCCTCCCACACTGTCATGGTGCTGTAGTGGAGTAGCCACCCAGAAGCTCTGCCCTCCTGACTTCCCACGCTAACAGGGGACACGGAACAGGGACAGAGGCAGGGATGACATCCACAGGGGTGAGGGGACTACGTCTGCAGACAACACAGAAAGTGAGCCAGTTACAATTTAGAACTCCACTTGTATCTGTAATACATCTGCAGATAAATGCAGAAATTAAGGGAGTCACAATTTTAAAAACTGCAATTGTAAATAAGGCGTCTACCCTGTCTCCCTGGGGAGCTCCTGTTTGAGTACCGACCTTACAGAAGCTGGCCATGAATGCTGGCAGTACAGAGACTAGCTTGGGCTGATGGCATTGCCTGGTACGAGGAAAATATTCTGTATGGGGTAAGTTCTGGTCACCTGTGCCTATGAGGCGCTTGAAAAGTCACCTGTACATCTGAGGAATTAAATCCTCAATTCTATTAAATATTTCATTTTAATCAATTTAAGTGCAGCTGTAAGTGGCTAGTAGCTACAATATTGAAGAGCTCAGCTCCACCCACAGTGATACAGAGCAAGTGTCAAATCCTGAGATGGGAACACAGCGTGACTGAGATTTTTGGTCCAGAATAGTGAGGGGACTTTGGATAGCCCTATTACGAGCATAAAACAAGGCTTGGCTACCCCAGAAAGTCCTTTATAACCTGAGGATTTTACGATAAAATTATATGCATTTTTTTTTTTTTTTTTGAGACAGTCTCACTTATGTTACCCTGGGTAGAGTGCTGTGGCATCACAGCTCACAGCAACCTCATACTCTTGGGCTTAAGCGATTCTCTTGCCTCAGTCTCCCAAGTAGCTGGGACTACAGGCACCTGCCACAACGCCTGGTTATTTTTTTTTTTTTGGTTGTTGTTGTAGTTGTCATTGTTGTTTGTTTAGCAGGCCCTGGGCTGGATTTGAACCTGTCAGCTCTGGTGTATGTGACTGGCACCCTAGCCGCTGAGCTACCCATGCCAAGCCTATATGCATTTTCTCAACAGGAGGCTCCATGAATGACTCACAGGACACTCCATCCCCTCCTCAGCCCTAAATGCTGCCCTGGGTGAGTTCCCTCCCTCTTAGCATCTAAGTGTGACCTCCATGAACATTATCTTTCCTTCATGTGGCTTGATCATTTTTCTGCGGACAGACTCTAATTTTTACTTCTATGTGAGCCATTCCCTTGCAGAACTGGTGTTCCCTTCTTCCTATAACATGGAGAGTCTTTCCAAACTCAACATTTCTAAAGCCACACTCCGGGTTTCTGCCCCTAAATTGCCCCTTTCATTCTGAGTGCCGAAGGCAGAATGTTGGCCTCACGCACAATCTTCAAGGGAAGTGGGCTTCAGCCAGTAAGTGCTGGAACCTCACTGCACCTGATCCCTTCATCGGAAAATAAGGACACTGACACGGCCAAAGCAGTGGGTTTGCAGGAGCCTTAAATAGTGTGGCGTGCTAGTTTCCTAGGGAGGCTGTGAAGGGGACCACAAATGTGGCTTAAAGCAACACAGACTTAATCTCTTCCAAACATCTGAAATGGGTCTCACTGAGCTAAAATCAAGGCACTGGCAGGGCTGTGTTCATTTCTGGAGACGCTAGGGGAGAATATGCTTTCTTGCCTGTTCTAGAGGCTTCTGGCATGACTGGGCTGCAGGTGCACTTCCACCATCTTCAGAGTCTGGTGGGCTGAGTCCTTCTCTCCGGTCCTCTAATTCTCCTGCCCTCTTGCGCTTCGAAGGACTCTTGTAACTGTCTCAGTCCCCACCCAGACAGTTAAGGATAATTTCCCCGTACTTCAAGTTGGGTTTGAGGCATGGAACAGATTTTCTCTGCTCTCAGAATAGAGAGAACGGTCCTTCCCACGGCCTTCCAGCTGCCACGTGGACCCGCCCCTTGGCTGCCTGTGCGTACTCACCCCTATTCTCAGTACTTTGTTTGTTTCTGTTATCATTTGATTAATCCCTGTCAACCCATTAGAGCACCATGAACACAAATTCAGTTTGTGTGGGGTATCACTGTTGGATAAACAAAAGCGAGCACGGAGCCTTGAATGGATGAGCGCGCGCCCATCAAATCCAGTTTTACTTTGTCAGCTTCTAAGTGAGCTCTTATATACTAGGAGGACTGTAAGCCAGTTTAGAAGCTCTCCTTCCCTGCATCTCTGATAATCATAAATATCAACATGCTTTATAAATATCCGGGAAAACTCTGGTTTGGAATTCTGTACATCATATGGTGAACACATAAAGGGTTTCTGGAAGGGGTAAAAATGCAGAATGTGTTTGGAATACACACCCTCCACTTTGCCTTACTCTGGACTTTTTGAGCTTTCAACAACCTCCTTCCCTTCCCCCATGTGCTTTCAGAGAATGAGCTCAGCTGCAATTTATATGAAATGGGAAACAGGCACAGGTACAATTTAAGAAAAGTGACTTTTTGGAAAACAACGAAGCTGTATTTAGAGCACGGCTTGTCCTCAGTTCCTAGTAAGTAACTGTGTGATCCAGTAGAAAGCAGCCCCTGGCTGCAGGCCCCTGCCAGTGGTCAGGGAGCACTGTGGCCACAGCCAGAGCCAGGCTCCACTTCACAGCTGTCTCTCTCTGAGCGCTGAGCATGCTTAGCTGCCCACCAGCCTTTCCTGCATGTCACACCGTTATCTCAGATTCAACACACAAAACCCAAGTTTCCGTCCTCCCCAGGAAAGACATTGCAATTTCATGTTTCCAGTGCTTCTTAATCAAAGTACTGCTAAGTGGTCATTCCAGCCGGCAGCTAGAGGCTCCACTTTAATTCAGCCCCTGTCCTTTCAGCCAGGCCTCCCCATCCAGTACCCAGGTGACCGCACATCCAGGTTTCCCCGGGAGACTTGCAGTCCTTGTCTGTTGGCCAGGAGTAACCTTGAAGAAGGCCCCCTGGCCTTCTCCATGAATCCCAGCTCACACAATAAATTGCATGGCCACTCTTCAGTCCTTCCCCCTTCCTCCCACCACTGCTGCCTTTATTTCATGCTATGATTATTTCTTGTTCAAGCTACTAAAAGTGACGGCCTCATGAAACCCTAGCCCTCCCTAAGCAGTCCCAACCCATTCTCCTCACCCACCGGAAAACATCCCAGCTCCTACGCAGACCTCACCTCCATGTCCCTTCCCTCTCCTACTGGGTAGAAGGAAATCCACACTCCCCCGTGTACGTAGCGCGGAACATGCTCCATCCTGTGGTACCTCTAGCCTCACCCTGCCCCTTCTTCCACCTCACCAATACTGGTCTCTTCCCGTCTTTCTCTATCTGTACTGCTGTTCATGACCTAGGCCACAAACACTCTTCTTCCCTGGCCAAAAATAAATAACCTAGCCTTAAAAGTCACCTGAAACTTTACCTCCTCTGTGAGAATATCTCAGCATACACAATCCAAGGCTCTCTCCTGTCAAGCACTCTGCAGCCAGACCTTTACGAAGCATTAAGTCTTATGAAGTCTTATTATGTGACAACTACCTATTTGCTTGAGCCCCAGAACTGCAAGCTGCTTCAGGCAGGACATTCATCTGACCCTTTCTGAGTCCCCGTCACTTGCCACCGTGACTGCTGTAAAGGAAGCAACTAATGGATATTCGTAAAATAAGCCAAAAACTAAACGGAAATGCATTAATTGATGTCTGTGTTAATTCTAATGTTTAAGCCTTCCCACTTTCAAATGATACTAAGCTACTTGTCTAAAGACCTTTATCAATAAAGGTAATTTATTAATGCTTATTTTTTTTTTTTTTTTTTTTTTTTTTTTGTCTAAAGGATTAACCTAAATGGAAAGTGAGACTTTCCTTTCTTTTCTTCTATATTTATTTTGCCATCTTAATCAAAAATTAAAAGAGTCTGCCACCAGCTTTCAGAGGCAAGATTTGTACAGGAAAATCTATCTCTTTTTTTTTTTTTTTTTTTCAGTTTTTGGCCAGGGCTGGGTTTGAACCTGCCACCTCTGGCATATGGGGCAGGCGCCCTACCCCTTTGAGCCACAGGCACCGCCCTCTATTTTTTTTTTTTATACTCGATCATTTTGGTAAGAGCTTAGAGTACTCGGTACAGTCCTGAGTATTCCATCTAGATAGTTTCACATGATATTTCTTTTACATTCCAAACTCTTTGGGAGGATCTCTCTAAATAAAGTAAAAGCAAAATGCCAGGTTCCATATGTTTGCTACCCTTTTGAAGTGAACCCACACAGAGTGTTTCAAGTACTTCTTGTCACTTCAAAGAAATGTCTACTGTGGACATTTAGAGAGGACCCAGGCTGAAAGGGCAGGGAGCAGTCGCAGAGCCTACAAAAAAATCTGCAAAGACCAAGCCTGACCTAGCAATACAGACGTAGAACAAATCTCCACCTCTTGAAGAAGCAGCAACATTAGAATCCAACGGTTTTTTGATGAGAAGCTTCAGTGCTCAATTGTCAACCACTGCTACACAGACCATTCTCTTTTACAAACACAGTTCACATCAATTATATGTTTGAGATCAAAGTTTGGCCAACCCCAAAGAGTGTTGTCAGGCTAGCATGCGTATATGCTGATTAAACAATGGTTTAATGTTGTTCCATGTTGGAGAGCATTCCTGGAGGTTACCACAGCTCAGAGAATGGAAACCGATGTGATTGAAACAGGAGGGCTGCTAACAGACTGGGTGGTATTTCAGTTAATAAGGCATGGCGTTCCCGATGAACAGGTGCTGGCAGCCTCCACTGCACTGGCCCTGGACTCTCAGCTGCTCGCTGGTGCCCAGGCCACTAACCACAAATCAAGTCAGCAGCAATTTCTGGGCCCAAATCAAGGCCATGTTCTTGCCTTTGGGTCTGTTCTCTTTATTTGTCAGCTCCATCATTTTACACGTTGCGAGGTAAGATGCATGATACCAGGTATCCCGAAATCGAGTAGATGTGCACACAAATCTCTCCGTACTTTCTTTAAAAATTTCTATATTTGAGAAAAGAGTTGATATTCTTCACATTCCTTTCTAAATTTGGATTATTTAAAGTAATGTGTGTCCGTGTGTGGGTGTGTGTGTGTCTGTGTGTGTGTGAGAGTCTACACATCTATGTCAACAACCAGTAATAGGATCGATATTCCTATACGACAATGATTTGAGAATATAAAGGCAAACATAATTCTTTATCTGTCATACACTCAGATCACTATTGTGTGAGAGAATTGATTGTATGATGGCTGATATAGTGTGATGAGGTTAATCCATGTTCTTCTGTCAAATTTAATAAGATATGTTAAGTTTTATTTGTATTACGAATCTGACAAGGAAATCGTTTTTAAAGCACTGCTCTTTGTCATCTGCAAAGGAGAAAACATGAGGAGTCAGTCCTAAAGTACCAGGACGCCTAATAAAGTTAAGGTCTTTGCCTCTGCCGGGATGCCCTCTCTTCTCTCTGTACCTCAGCCACTCGCTATGGCTCTGCCTACAAGCAGAGCCACAAGAACACACATTTAAACACCTGGGCTGTTTCATGTCTGCCAGGTACTGTTCCAAGCAATCTGTGAGAACAATAGCACTCAGTCCTCAACTATAGGTCATCTATAATTTTTCTTTGGTTCATTGTATTAATAAAAACAAAGGAGAAATTTCATTGATCATATCACTAGATACAAAAGGAAAATTTGATAACAATCAGTACGTGTTTGTGACAAAAACTTTGCAAATGAGAACAGGAGAGGATTTCAGTAATCTGACAAGGGGGGGGTCTGCAAAAGCCTAGTAATCATCACACCTAGAGACCATTGTACAAAGTCTTAGCCATTAAGGTGCAGAGAAAAGACAATGTGTCAGAAGTATGAATAGGAAAATATAAAATCTCATAATTTGCAGACTGCATGATGGTTTTTACAGGAAAATGTGAAAGGATCATCAGATGAAATGTTATAATTAACAAGGTAATATAACAAGACCGCTGCACTTATAGTCAATACCAGTCAAAACTCAGAAAATGAAGTTGAGCAAAAAATATGCCTTCTATAGTATGATGGGATCAAAATAAATACCAATACCTTGGAATAATTATATTAAAAGGTGGTACAGACCATCTCCAATATATCATAACACACTGTTGAGAGAAAATTTTAAAACTTGAATAAAGCAATATGCCATGTTTATGGATTAGAAGACTCAATATTTTTACATATAAATGAAACGCAGTTATCAATACAGATCTCAGAAAGTTTTCATGGAAATTGAAAAGCTAATTCAAATATTTATATAAAAATGCAAAGGGCCAAGAAGAGTCAAGGCCATCTGAAAAAGAAGTAAAAGCTGAGGACTATCATAAAAATGTTTACAAATTTGAAGTGGTTAAGGCAATAGGACATCATCACAAAGTTGGGAAGCTGTGCCAAATGCCGCCATCGAAGTCCCATGAACCTGCACGTGTGTAATTGAGTTAGAGGAAAGGTGGGCCTTTGAGCTTTGGGGAAATAGTCACTTTTTAATACATATATACATGCAAAGAACTCTTGCAGGGCAGACTGGCCAAGGAGACAAAAGAGCACGTGTAAAACAGTAGCTATAGCAAGCTTAGAAAGGGGCTCGGCTCCTTGGAGATCAGAAAGACGCAAACTCAAAGAACAAAGAGGTATCGTTATACACAAATCTAAAAAGATGGAAAATACCACATGGCAGGGAAAATGCGGAGCACCTGGAAATACTCTACCCTGCTGGTGAGAATGCAAATTGGCACAAGCACTTTGGAAAGCTGGTAATGTACTAGAAAGCTCAGCAGACTCTGTGACCTAAGAATGTCACCTCCGTGGGAGAATATGTATACACGCGTATATCACAAACAGTACATCACAAACACGCACTCACAGGGTCTTCCTGGCCTTGCCTTGCGGCTTGCAACAGCCCAACATCGAAACAAACCAACTCCCATCAGCCTCTGAAGGAATGCATAGGAACAGGACCAGCAGGGGTGGTGGGAAGCCATGTAGACCTGTGAGTTACTGCTTCCTGCAACAGCATGGATTAGCTGGTCACAGAAGATGCTCACTGCAAGAAGCCAAATGCCTTGCAAATGGAGGATTCTACTCTGACTACTATCCAAGAAAGGGAAAACAAATCTCCAGTTTCAGAAACCAACCCGGTGATGACTAACCTGTATGCTTTACATGCTTACATTATTCATAGTAGATGTTTACATTTTCATTTCATTACATTACATGATTAAATTTTTAATGTTATTAGTTAAATGTTATACTTTGTTACTACATTGACAGATAATTTTAATTTAAATTGATAAATTCAATTGATCAAATAATTTTATTGTTTAATATTTATTATAGAATTAATTATAATACATATAATCTTAATTTAATAAATATTGAATGAAAGAACTTTAACTTTAGTTAACATATTACAGGAATAAAATATATTAATGTTAATGGTAATGTTAGCTGCAGAATAGGTTTTAGCAGCTTGAAAGAAAATACTGGAAGAAGAAATACTCTGATACCAATATTTTTTATGACGCATGGATTATTAATACCCTGAGTGAAACAGAACTTCGGGAGAATGAGAAGAACTTTTTAAACTGAACTCTTATTGCCAAGACATGGAAACAGCCCAAATGCCCATCGACCCATGAATGGATTAACAAATTGTAGTATATGTACCCGTGGAATACTATACAGCCATAAAAAAGATGGAGACTTCATATCTTTTATGTTTACCTGGATGGAGCTGGAACATATTCTTAGTAAAGTATCTTGAGAATGGAATAAAAAGTATCTAATGTACTCAATAATACTATAAAACCAATATATAATCACCCACACTTTCATATGAATGGTAAAACATAACTACAGTCCAGAATGTAAAAGGGAAGAGGTGGGAGAGGGGAGGGGAGGAGGGAGGCCGAGAAGAGATGGGGCCCTCTTCTATTTGGTGGGGACCTCAGCTAATGTGCAGAATGCAAGGGTACATGTCAAAACTATTAAGAGTAGAGTATAATATCTTAACAAATAACTAAGTGAGGTGAAGGTTACATTAACCAGTTTGATGTATGCATTCCAAATTGCACATAAAATCAGTATATTGTACCCTATAAATGCATTAATGTATACAGTAATGATTTTTTAAAAATTTAAAAAACAGAACTCCTGAAACAATCAGCTTTACTTATATTTTTAAAATACATGAGTGCTAAAGATAAAAACCGTATGTTAATTCTAAAAATACTATTTCAATTGCTGAAAGAACAAATTGTCTAAGACTAAAGAAAATGAACAAAAAATTATTTTAAAGATAAATGTGCAAATGAAAGGAAAGAATCTATCCTAAGGATAAATGTTGATTACAGCCTTAATTAGAGATGGAAGTTTTAAAGAAAGGTAAATATTGCATGATGCTGGAAAAATGACATGTATTATGACATTAGGGTTTACCCATACAAGGCAGAAACGGAAAAACGCTATGAAAAATTCATGACAACACAGCAGCTCTTATAATACTATACAGAAATATGTCTGTCTGTTTTACACACACACACACCCCACAACAACTTCTAAGAGGAAATTCACCAAAATGCCAATTCCAGGATATGATATTGAGATGAGAGATGACTTTGTATTTCCCAGATTATTTGCATTATAAATATTTTTAATAGTAAACACAACAGAATAAAAATTGGATGCAAGGGCAGCTTTCTGGGAAAGAAATGAAGATGGGTCAATATTCCTGAAAAGAAAAAATTTAAGCGATAGTGTATTGCTGATTTCGAGACTGTGGGGACCAACATCAACCCATTTAGACTTCAACATTAACAAGGCATTTAAAAAAAAAAAAAAAATGGTTTTTAAGTCTTTGCGCAGTGCCTGTTGACCTTACTATCAATATTGTGGCTTAAAATGACTTTTTCAAAAGTGTCTTTACATCACTGTGTGTTTATGGCAAATGCTAAAAAAGCCAAAACTGCGTGCCTACCTTCCGTCTTCTTCCAGTAAATCTTCACTTGCAGTTGGTTGTCTTCAAAGAACGGGGCTCCGACTTCCAGGGGGCGAGTGGGCCGTCGTCTTTGAAAAGGGGGCTGCATCGGAATCCCGCCTTTTCTGGTTTTCCCAAGCTGTTCTTCTACAACAAAGGACCACATTCTAATGCACTTGTCACACATCACTGTATAGCCTGATATCAAGCCCAGTGTACTTTAATTCCTCATCCTGTTCGTTATTTACATCAGTGCCTGTTTTTTAAAGTAAATGGTGATGTGATGATAGATTCTTTCATACTCAAGTTAATGGTCCTCCCTTCAAAATGAGTTGGAACATTAAAAATATATTTCATATCATCCCTAGAATGTAAGTTGGTAATCAACATGTATTCACCGGGCTTGAAAGTCTATGTGAATAAGTACCTATTTCTTAAGGTGCTGCAACTTAAGTGATAAGTGTATACAATCTCTCATTATAGACAGATTTTTTTTATAGTTACAAGGGAAATAAACAAAATGATACTAAAATAACATTCATGAAAACAATAGCTGGCTTTTCACAGAAGCATGGCTAGTAGACATCAGCCGTTAGAGCAAGGCGCTGAACAGAAATACGCTTCGAGTTTGTCACATCAGTCGTTAAAGAGCACAGATGGCCCTGACCCAGCTGATAGCGCCGACCAGTCTCAGTCTCCTGGTGCAGATTAGTGACAGACATTCAAACTATGGCAGATACTGAAGTGAAATCTCAAAATACCCAGCAAAGGATATGAAATGCAATGGGAACAGTATGTCGGACTGGGCGACGGAATATAAGACACATTCATTTATGAGTTCTTTCTGGAAGGTCTTTCTTGAGTGCTGCCCAAGAGCAGAGAGCCACAGCTACAAGCTGGACATAGAAAGCTTGTGCAGGCAAGGGCTCTGGATGGAAACAGCAGAGGGCATCAGCACCGTAATCACAGCTCAGGGAGAGGCCCCCACGGAAGGGGCCTGCCAAGTGCACGTGTGTGAGTCTGACATGTCACCGTGTCTGTTCTTTGAAAAAGTGGCCAAAACCTTTCTGATGAAATGAGGCATAGAAACATGATTATCGCAATGTGAGATGGTATTTTGTGAATCAACCAGGACTCTCTAGGGAAGAGGAGATTGGAACATGATCCCACATTCATGATTGGGGTTTTTGTTTTAACAGAAACTGTTCTTTCTTACTGTCCATTTAGAAGATTTATTGGGCACATACTCATTGCAAAATAGGGTAATCTAAAAGTGACTAAGAAGAATCCCAAGCCCCAATTCCCCACCCCCGATGGGAGGCAGAGACAAGCTGCTATAAAGCCAGCACCACGAAATATTTCTTTGAATCAGGAGATCCAAACTAGTATTCTCAAGCCAGGTCATTTCTTGTTGGGTTGCTGTTTAGGGTCGTGATCTGGCTCCAGGTTTGGTTTGCTCTGTTTGGTTTGTTCTGTTTCAGTTTAGCTGCATTCTTTCTCTCTTACGCCATTCCAGATCCCTAAAATCCAGTGGGCTCCTCGGCTGCATTTCCTTTATATTTCTTTTCTTTAATGTCATTTAGTCTAGTCAATTTATTTACTAGTTTGACTTACAGTGCACACTTATTTTTTTCTGCCAAATATTTGGAGCAGGTCACAATACCTCACTCTCACCCCAGGGACCCACTGAAACTAAAAGTTGGATTTTACACCTCGTCCAACGCCTGCTAATTAAGTGACAGAGTAATAATCTGTTATTTGACTATCTTAGTGTGGGTTACATCTAAAGCTTATGCTATTTAGATTCCTACTCTTTATCTGAGTCAGCTAACTCCATGCTTCACTCCATTTTGAAATAAACTTAATAAGAATTTTATAAATAAAAATCATGATCAGATAATTAATGTTGGGTGAGAAGAGTAGAAAGTCTTCCAGGGGGCTGGAGAGAGGGGTCCAACACTGAGTAATTGTGCATTCATCACTATGCACTGATTCACTTTCTGTTTTAATCTTCACAACCATCATTGTCTAGTCAGTATTAGTATCACTTTATAGATTAGGAAAATGAAGTTCTGACCTTTGCTCTCTTCTCCATGTTCAAGGTGCTCTAAGCACTCTAACTTACAGGAAGGCTCTCACTCAATGCAAGCCTTTTCTTTTACAATCTCTGCCCACAGAATGCTCTTCTGTCTCTCCACAAGGTCTTTTTTTTTTTTTTTTAGACAGTGTCATTTTTGTTGCCCTTGGTAGAGTGCTGTGGCGTCATAGCTCACAGCAACCTCAAACTCTTGGGTTCAAGTGATCCTCTTGCCTCAGCCTCCCAAGTAGCTGGGACTATAGGTGCTCGCCACGACGCCCAGCTAAAATCTTAGGATCTCGCACTTGCTCAGGCTGGTCTCGAATCTGTGAGCTCAGGCAATCCACTGCCTCACTTTCCAGAGTGCTAGGATTAAAGGAGTGAGCCACCACGCCCAGCCTTCCTTCCACAAGGTCATCTTGTCCTGGTCCAGGTCTCACCTCCATTCTACCTCCTGTGACCATTTGCCACCAATTTCTCCATCCTTATTTCTTTCAGAATACAAAATGGTCTGTGCTCATCTTCTTTTTGTGTTTAAGGGCAGGGATGCTTTGACTCACCACGGCTGTATCCTGGTTGCTCAGCATAGAGGGAGATACTGGCTTAAAGGCTGAATAAGCACAGCAGCCAACAGTCACTGAGCAAAGAAAGTGCTCACAGGGCCTGCACACCAGTCCAAGAAAAGTGACCACCAGCTCCCGCACAGCATGGCCTTCATCCTACTTTTTTCACAGGTGGGAGGAGGCTGCTTTGGGCTGAAAGATCAGTTAAGAGGCATGCCCCCCTGCTTTCTTCTGTCCACTCACTTTCAGCCCTGCATTTCTGACGCCTTTAGTTGGAACACCCCACGCGACTAGTTTCTCTTTTGTCCTTCAAAACTTCCCATAGCCTCTCCCTGCCGAAGCTTTCCCAAAGGAAATTGAAACAACCCGCCTTTTAGTGAGCCTGCATTTTCTCTAGTTTTTTGCATATTTTTCCTTTAATTTCTTTCTCAAACTCCACTTACAACTCCCCTAGGAAGAGAATATTATCCCAGTCTTTGCTGGACGCCCCTGCCCCTCTCAGAAGCAACACTGTGGCTGCTTTAACATGCACTAATGAAGGAAAATGAGGGAGTTTTGAGTTTGCAGCTCCGTCGAGCAAACGTTTATTTATCTGTGGTTGTGCAGGGTGTTTTTCTTAACTCCGCACAGTAATCCTTTGACACAGGATTCAAACACAGGGTACATTCTCCTTTGTCGTGTAAAGAAGCGTGAAAAAGCTAACTTTCTGACTCTGGGTGTGGTTCCAGTGGGCTTTGGTTTGGTTGGTGAACTTTGATACTGTTTAATTTGTATTCATACAGGTATCCTATGAAATTAAGTCAGAAAACTTTTCATAAAGGGCCAGTCAACACATTTGGTTTCATGGGCCAGGCTCTCTCCCAACAACTTAGTTGCTGTTGTAGTTTGAAAGCAGTTAGACATAATATGAAAATGATATGTAAATAAGTGTGGTCGTGAGCCAACCAAATCTCAATTACATAATCAGGGAGGGGCTAAATTTGGCTTGTGGATCATAGTTTGCACGCAACTGAGAAAGAGGCATTAGCACACACTCAGGACGAAAGAAAGTAGCACTCGAACTACTAAGAATCCTGCCTTCTTTCACAATTTAAACACTGAATTCCCTGGGCCGCCCCACGGCAGCCCAAGGCTTCCATCACTGTGTACTGGGAGCTGACTTATATGGTTTAATAGTTAGGGGATCAAAGAAATTCCCCTGGCCTCAAATCTCTTCTTTGCCCTCCCATGAATGTAGAAGTTGCATATGTAGAAATTCTGTCGTTTTATGCAACTCAGAGATAACAGCATAGGCTGCATTGATTATGTGCTGATAAGTCACCAATATGTCTTTTAATAAAGCAGTAAAGTTCATATTCTTGGGCAAGTGAGAGGAGGACAGAAAGATGAGATGGGGAAACACTGCTGAGCTGGAGAAAGGTGGGATCAGTCAAGGGAGGCTGGGTCAAGAGAGGCCGGAGGACCAGAGGAAAGTCTGTGGGGACTGTGACGATCTCCTTTCTCCTACTCTGGTGCCCCTACTGAATTATCTGTCTAGTGGATCCAAGAAAACAGGACAGAAACTTACACTAGTCAGATTCATGTTGGGAATATCTTAGTTTAAGGAGTTCAAATGAACGTTTGCATAACTGGGAAACATTTAGGAAGCTACTACTTTTTGAAATCCACTGTCATCTTGCAAGGAGCCAGCATCACCAGCAGCACAGGGAGCCCCAAGTCCAGGGCACCGGCAGGACCCAGCGTGGAATCTCACAGGGCCCAACCCAGCACCTTTGTGGCACCGTCATGGAATTAAAGAATCCTCCCAGTTTCACCCAGACTCTTCATTACATAACTAATTAGGGATCTAAAACCTCCGCAAGCCCATTTACATTTCCCCTTTCATAAATCAGTGATACTGAGAACACTCGGCTGGATAACCAAGATAGAAATTTAGATGTTATGTTTAACCTTAATGGGAATCTTGTCTTCCTACTTGATTTTTTTATCCTATGCAAATGATCATCTCTATTTATGGATGTATCAACACATTTTTATATAGCTCAAGAATGAACCCTTGTTGCTTTCCTGAAATGGTTCAAGAGCAGGATGCCAACAGCAGTATTGCTGACACGTGCGTGCCTCGGGTACATGAGAGAGAAGCGCACACTTCAACGCTACAACTCCATAACAGAGTCTCTGCCACCGTCAGTAGTGAAGAGAAATGGAATAAAATCACATCCACCATATTCTGCAAAGGTCTGAAGACTGATAGTCATAAAAGTTAAGAGAATCAAATATGTATGCTATTTGTTCAAACATCCAAATTTTGATTAATTTTAGAGATCAACGGATTCAGAGTATTTTATCTCCACCCCGTTCTTATTTAGGAGAGCTAGAAAAATATTCCAGTTCCAAGAGGCAAATAAAAAATGCTTAAAAACTGCTAACCTTGAAAATATTCCTCCTACCTTCAAAAACCAGGCCATAGTTCCTTCAAAGACAGCTCTGCATCTTACCCCCTTCTAGGGACTCTCTCATAAAACCGCATGAACATTCAGCCTTTGCTTGCATAAAAATATTTATCGTTAAAACACCTAGTAGCCTGCAGAGCTGGAAAAATATAATTCAAAAAGTAATTTATGTACTGACATTTACTGCTCTCCTTCCTATAAAATATAATTTCCCTTGCTTATACTATAAAGTGGTAATCATCCTTTACTTCTGGTTGGTTCATGATGAAATATACAGTGTTCTTATAAAAGTCATACGCTAGTGTTTATGAGATTATATATCAACAGTGGGACATAAAATCCTGACAAACGTCCGGCTCTATCTGACATAATCTGTTGTAAACCCGGTTTTTTCTGTAGAGGAACCTGAGACCCACACAGTACGTGTTACTGCAGGTACTTTGTACATGACTTCACTTTTTTTTTTTCCTTTTCGCTTTCCTTTTATTGCTTTTCTGTGTGATAGGGATCATTCCTAAGAATAAAGTGCCCTTTGACAGGTTAACTGTCATATCTCTTCATTGGTTAGGCAAAACATTATTTAATTTTGAGTTATGACTAGCAAACAATCTTAGTACTAAGACAACCCATCTGATAAATACTGGCTTGTTTCTTTCATTTAACAGACACGATTCTTCACACCTGGCTAGAAACTCCCACCAGTAAAGAGAATTCCCCTGGAATAGTCAAGGGGGACTAGCTCACCTCTACCAGGTGAGAACACAAATCCTCAGAGGATATAATTAAAACATGCAAGCAGCCTGTAGGACATGATCAACCCTGGTTGCTGGGGATTGAGACTGACGGTCACTTCATTGACCCTTGCCTTGTACTTAGGACTGTATCAGATTAATCACTGGAACCTTTAAGATCTGTTCCATGTGTTATGTGGTGTTGAGGGGGCTGAATGGAGAGCTGTATACAGCTGAGCTGCATTTATTGAATCCTTACTTGCTCTCGGAAGACTCAAGAAAGCTGCAGGCCTTGCCAAAAGTTGGAGGACTTAGAAGTTAAATGAAGGGCACAGGGTGTAGCAAATGGACACTCCCAGTCCCCAGCCATTGCAGCCCCACTGGGGATGAGGAACGCATGTGGAGGGTGCGTGTTCAAGGTGGGGCACGTTGAGTTTGAGATGCCCACATGACGCCCACATGAAGACAGTGACAACCTAGGGAAAACTGGCATTAGCAGAGAAATCAAGGCTAGAGCTGGGTCAGCAGGAATGGCCCAGGGCTAGGTAGGCCCACCACGGCCAGGGCAGGTAACACAGAACTGCAGTGAACGCCAGTGTACAAGAACCAGGTGGGGAAGGAGACCCCGCAGGTAAAACTGGGCAGAGGAGCAAGAGGATGAGGGTCAGGACATCCAGGGATGGAGACCTAGGGCTCAAGGTAAGGGGGGTGGGGGGACAAGTGCAGGTCAATGAGGCCAAATGGATCAGAAAGAGTAATAAAGGCAGGAACAGAAAACATCTGTCAGATGGAGAAACCACAGGAGCAGATCCAGTGCAAAAGTGGGGTTGAACACAAGATGGCAACAGCAGGACCATGTGTAAGAAAAACTGAAATTCACAGGAGTGGAGGGGGTTGGGGGGAGGCTCAGTAAGCTCCCGCCTAAGGGGCAGTATAGGGTAGAAAGTACACCCCCCGGCTGAAGGACTCAAATGCAATGTGCACCTTTCCTAACAAATGCAAATACTGTTGCCTAATTGTGTGTACCCTCCTCACATTAATCCATAATAAAAAATGTGGCAAAAAATAAGATAACAAAATTAGATTGCAGGTGCCTGAGAAACACGGGATGGAGAAAGAGAAGATGGTGGCGGGAGGAAACCAGACTCTAGGAGAGAGTTGTTTCAGGACTGGAAGCCGAGAGAGCAAGTCCAGTGGAGATGGCAGTGCAGGAGGAGGGCGGATGACTGTTCCCTGGCTGCACGTCCAGACAGTGGAGATGGCAGTGCAGGAGAAGGACGGATGACTGTTCCCTGGCTCTCACAGACGCTCACGGTGCCATGTGGGACGCGCCAGGGGCTGCCATGGGTGCCGTGGGTGCAGTGAGTGCCGTGGGCATGGGCAGACCCAGAATCTCTGAGCTCAGTGAGATTTCACTTCAGTGGGGGGAGTGAGACTTGGGAAGGGGCGGGTCTTCCATGCAGAGGGAAGGACAATGCCATTTCATAACATGGGGGCAAGGGAAGATAAGCCTGGGGTCACAGACAGGTGTGGTTACATTCACGGGACTGCATGGCTTACGACGAAGGGATTTACACCCGACTTTGCAATGTAGCTTAAAGGAGAGAGGGTGTTGAAAATCGTACTTTAGAGAGTGGAGCCAGGACTGACCAAAGAAGATCTCCCCTAGCTAATAAGGCCATGCGTAGATGCAGCAGGCAAGCTAGGGAGACCTGGGTTCCACAAAGTCCCGTCTGCCATCTGGCCCACAGTGAGGCTCCAGGTAATGTCATCTCAACCAAGGACGCCTTGAGGTTGGGCTTTTCCTGTCCTTGCTCTTGGTTGTTGGAATAAACACATATTATCTTGTGGGAGTTTGCAATCCCATAGCAATTTCTAATGGGGAAATAATGCTGTTTTTTGGAAGAACCAGGAAACTGAAGAGACACACGTATTTTACACAGTGGGTGAAAACCAACCACCAGAGGAAAAAGACAGGTCCTGGAGGAAGCAGAAGTTGAAAGGATTTTGGTCTGAGAAGGAGGCTGAGGAGGGGACAGGAGGAAGTTTGCGGAGAAGCGAAAAGAGGAGATAGTTTGTTCTCTGGACAATGAAACTCAAAACAGAGAGAAACCCATAATCAGATGGGTAGTTTATTAAGAGCACTTGGCCTGTCTTCAAAGAATAGGTATTAAAGAAAGAGCAGCAACAGTAACACCACGTAGGAGACGATTTTAATAGGAAAGAGGTGATGGTGGCCGGAACGACAGAGTTGGGAAGATCCCACATAGAATCTAAAATTACAGACAAAGGGACTTTCTGAAGAACTGGATTCCTGGAGAGAAAGAAAAGAGAGAAGAATGGAGAATGACTTCTGGAGTTTGGCTTGAGCAAAAGGGAGAATGTTGGAGCCATTTACTGAGACAGAAGAGGCTGGGAGAGCCGCAGCTGTGAGGGGACGTCCATGTCTGGACGTGACACATTTGAAACACCTGCCAGCCACCCAAGTGGGGGTGCTGAGTAGAGCCCTGGAGTGCAGGGAGTGGTTGGGGTGGCAGTCTCTAGCACACAGATGGTCATTAACTGCCTGCAACCTGGTGAGAGCTCATGGGAGAGACTAGCCTCCCAACCTTCCCTCCCCAGGCCGACTTCTCTGCATACACAACGCCCTTTCAACTGACCACACCTGCAGCTCTGCATGCGGGTGGTACCTTGTGTTGTGAGCCCAAGGCCCACACGTCCCAGGACCTCACGAGCAGTGACATGCTTCTCTATGTCAGCTCTTTCTGCCTCCACTGCTGTCTGGGGTTCCATGTACAAACCGTGGATCTTTGTGCAATTCCTGTACATATTTATCTCCCAAATTCAAAGTTAGGCACTCGTAAGGCAGAGATAGAAATACACGTAGGGCTGGGAATAATGTGTATGTATGTGTGCACGACTGTGTGTATACATGCATATGTCTGAGGTTGGACAGTTAAGTCCATGAAATCATCCCAGAGAAATCTCATCTCCAAATATTAGTACAGTCAGCAGATGGCAAGGGGAGCGCGTGGAAGGTGCCTGTTGAGGTATTCAGCAATGAGGCATGCAGCACTTTTTCCAAGATGAGTTTGTCAACTTAATAGTCTGGCCTGTGTGTACACATGTGTTCATGTGTACTTGTATGTGTAGGTATACACATATATGTGCACACAATACTTATATTTCATGGAGAATTATGGGACATAGGCACATACAGTATTCTCAGCATGGAGAAGGGTACTGCCGTCATTCACAGGCACACAATTTCATTGTGTTGAATTGATGGATGACTGTTTAAAAAATGAAGTTAATAAATACATAGAAATATTTCCAAGAGAATTTTCAGGTAAAGGTATATTGTACCCAGACTCCCATAAAAAATAGCCCATTTTAAATCCACTTAATCTACAGAGATTCTTTTTCTCAAACAGGAACTGCTATTTCTAGAACTTTTTTCAAAACATCATTTCAAACAAAGTTGCTCATTTGGATCCTACTTTTCTTCCAGGTGGTGGGAGATAATGAGGAGTGATCACTGCAGAGAAGCACTGCCTTCCCTGAGTTCAAACACAGTTTTAACACATTCCCCTTTCCCTCCTGAACGAGGCTGACTGCCCTGATCCAAGGCAGACACGCTGACAGGCTCTGTAAGCCCAGAAATCAACACTCCCGGAGCCCTGGAGATGGGGCTTTCTCCCTGATACTCTCTTTTAACCTGTCCCAGTTCCTCAAAACCATGCCAGGTGCCTCTGCAAGGCAGTTCTAAGCAATGTCCACTTTTGAACAAAGCCAGAAATATCCAGAAACTTATTGACTGACTCAGATACGAGTGTCACATAAGACCTTCCTCATGGCAAACATACTACAGAAGATGGAAAAAAGAAAAACCAACATAAGAATGATTTGGTGTCTTCTCTTCAGTCAGTGGAGTAGAGAATAATTCAGACTGCTGGAGAATCCCAAGAAAAATGGGCATGCCACATTCTTAGAAGGGAAACAGCAGTCAGTTTATGTGTATTATCTTTAAAAACAAGGATGTGTATGTGAAAATAACATAAATATGAAAATAGCAGATCTGTTGGAATGAGATATGATAAGTTTTCTTGTTGAATTTCCATTGCAAAGCCAAGATAGGCTACCTACAATAAATAAAAATCACAGGAAAGAAGGCAAAAGGTCAAACTACCTTGTACATCATAGTTGTATTAGTATAGTTACATGCTTGTATGAGTAAGAAGATTAACCATGTAATAATTCACAATCAAAACCTCGCTCTCCCTGCACAGTGCCCAGTGAGCCCTACAGTCAGCCTGGGGAACGGGGATGTCACTTACTGTTACCCGCCGCACGCGTGGACGTGAAATGCAGGGACACCTTGGCACTCTTGAGGCGCGTCTGGCCCCAGTACGCGATGGCCTGAAGCTCCACGACGTAGTCACAGTCAGGCTGAAGTTTCTCCAGGATCACAGAGTTTTGAAACTACAAAGGAAGAGAATAAACACCCGAATCCGTCACCCACCTTCCATGCTTTTCTTCATCACACACCTCATCTGTCCTTACACAGCGTGCCAACCTCCGGCTATGTACATCTTTAATTTTCTAAGATCTGTCACTTTTCTGCATCTTTAAGAGCTAAGCAGCCAGTACTACTATGGGCTAAAATAATCTTTGTGCGAAGGCCACATCAGTTTTTAAAATAATGCTCCTAATCCAATTCCTGGATCGTGGCAGAGAGCGTGGCAATGAACCACACTGCCCACGGTGACATGCCACCTTGCAGAGCAAAGAGAGCTCTCCATAATAAATTAACATTTATGATGCCACATAGCTGAGAAAACTGTGAATCAGCAGGCATTGCCTTTCTTTCATATCTAGTCTAAATCTGTTATGCACAAATTGCCACCCAAAGCCATAGGAAAATCAGGCTGGCAAACAGCCTCAATATTCCTGCCACCTCGTCTTGAGCAGGGGTCCAGGCCAGGCAGCTGTCAGCATTTCAACATGTCCCTTTGAGCCCTGGGACTCCCCCGTCTCAGCTCTTTTAGCTCATGAGGTAAGCATGCACTCCTGTTATGACTTGTAGCAAAATCCTTCAACATAAAAGACGGGACTGATAGAAGAGTTTTTAAAAATAAAGTGAAAATAGTGCAATAGCTCCATGTCAGTCATGGACTTTTGGAAACGTTTTCTAACTCACTATGTAATATATAGAGAAAATGCCACTGATATTGGAATCCTTAAGGCAAAAGAAAAAAAAAAAAGCCTTGCCATCTTTTCATCTTTTAAACATGTATCTGTTTATGGGATTATATTTTATAGATTAAGGTGAAATGTGTGTAAGTAAATTACGACAAAATAAAGGAATGTATACTAAAAGGAAAACAAATAATAACTCTTCTTCATGCACCAAACATTTCAAATGATGCAGCATATTTGTCCGCACGGAAATCTAATTGTAGAAAATAGTTCAAGGAAGATTTTATTTCTTGGCATCTGAAAAATAAACCACTCCAGATTCTTCTAATCACCATACTGTGAAACACGCTGTTTCCAAATTGTTTACTGCCTGCTGATTAGATTACACATGGACACACCTTTCAACACAAAAGCCATGAACATTTGCTCTTCCATTTACAAGGATCTTGCCAAATAAAAAGAGAACTAAATGCAAAGCACATTTTGATTTATACGGGGTGTCCATAAAGTTCGTGTGCAATCGACTATGTTAAACTACTATAAATCGCACGTAAAGTTTATATATATATTATTTTCTAGGGCTCGACAGTTAGGATGGGAACAATTTAAAGTGTTCTTTTGATTTCTGGAGTTGTGGCTGCCATTTAGATAAAAGGAGGTCGAGAGACCACAACCAATTATTTTTGCCTCAAATGTAAAAGGCAAAACAGTTGGCCCACTCCTGCCAACTTCTCGGTGAGAAGGAACAAGGTCCATGAGTGCGTGCATTCCTTCTGTCAGCTCAGCAGAGCCTGGAGCTCCAAAGCCCTGCTGGAAGGGAGGGACGTCCCCTGCCTTCCGGGGACCACTTACCCCGTCCGCCGTCTTTCTCCTCTTCTTCTTGGTTGGAACCAAAGACTTACTGCTGACCGTCCAGCTCCAGAACACTTTGTAGTGATGGACAGGGATGTCTGGCTCCTCAGGGACATCCCAAACGATAGTAACTGTCACACTCCCGTCACTGTTGATGGTGGAGTTTGCGAGCCGCAGGTTAGTGGGCGCAGGTGGGGCAGATGGGTCTGAAACCCAGAAGACAGACAGACCATGTGACCTTGCTACCCAGGACAAGGACAAAACCACATCTCTGTGCATGCAAACACCACAGGCTCACTCAGCAAGAGTTTGTTTCTCTATGTGGAAATGTGGAAAAGAATTGCCAAGTAAGGTCCCTTGGTTATGCCTCAAATTAAAATGCAGTCTACAAGACAGTCGGATAAATTAGTTTGGTCCAAACTTGTAATCCAGAAGGATCCTCTCAGCATTTCCACACCAGTGCAATCCAGCCAGGCTTTTACTGTATTGAAATCGATTCATTTATGCAAAATATATTAGAATTCAATGCAGGTGGATTGGCATTAAATCAACAAGCACAGTTGCCCTTGAAAACTCGGGAAAGGAGATGCCACAAATGGACTTGCATGAGTAATTCTTTTCAGCTTAGCGACCCTGTCACTATCCATGCTTGCATCAGCTAAGAGCAACAAATAGAAAAGGGGGAAAGGAAAAAATCTGTGCCATATTTTATCCACATTACAAATTGGATGACTTATGGGTAATACCTGTCTTTGCAATTTTAACGTTTCTGGTTTGTCTCATAAGCCCAAACCTTCTCAGCTGTCAAGAGAGAAATTAGGTGGTGGAATTACCACCCCACAAATCTCCATTTAAAACACACCCATGAAGACGAGTTAGGGGGTCTTGGCTCCCCCCACAGCCTGAGCAGATGGAGATGTCGCTCGCCACAAATGACTTACAGGTGGTTTCAGTTTTGAGATTCCTTCACAGGCAAATGCTAAAAGTTCCAGTTACAACACCATCTGCACTGGAGGTGTGGTGTAAGAAAGAAGTTACATCTTACCTGATACAAATGGAGACTGGAGGAAAAAAAAAATGTGTTTTTATTGTCAGTGTGGTTTTGGAATGATGGAAACATGGTGGTTTCCATCACGGTCACTTGTGGTTTTGGAATGATGGAAACATGCTTTTTTTTTTTTTAATTTGGGTATTTTTTCTATGATCTATAATGCCTGGGGTCTTAGGTTAGTTCCTTCATTTTCTAAAATATGAAGGCTTTGTATAGCATTTTTAGGTGAGGGGCTGAGGGGAAGCACGCTTCACAGTAGGTGACCCTGTCGCCTGGGTGGTTCTCCACAAGTCAACATCACAACTGTTTGGCACTGGCTGAGACTTACACGGGTGATGCTGGTTCTGTGAATGCAGCTGGAGTCCAGAAATGTGTCCATATTATGTCAAATGCACAAATGATTCTGAAGGAGAAGACTGTCAGGTCAGAAGGTGACATATAAGATGAAGTGGCAATAGAACACCCCTGAGCTGTGTGTGAGGACGCACCTGCCCCTCTCTCTGGGATGGGGACACAGACTTCCTTGCTATGGAGGCTCCGCAGCCCCATTGTGGAGTCCTCCTCTGCCCACCGATATCAGCTGAACAACATTATCAATACCCCTGGTCATTTCCATGCATCTCTTTAACACACAGAGCCTTCACATGCCTTCGGGACACCTGTCTGTAAGATTCTCCTTGGTCTTACCAGAGGCCACTTCCCAGCCCCACACCCTCCAGTTCCTATAAATCCCACCCATCGTCTCTACTCAGGAGAGCAGCCGCGTCTGACCTAGGGCTTCTCCTCTCCTCCCGGACACTTACACTGCAGGGACCTCGTCCCGTGTCACAGCTTTCAAAGTGCCTTTGCACCCTTGACTCTTAAACTGATGCCTTCACACAGCCCTCACCCCCGACTTCAGGTCCAAGTCTGCAAGACTCTTCCAGCTGGCTCCCCTTGTAGGCCCCAGAGGCAACTCCAAACCTAAGTGCCTCAAACCAAAGCCCTGACCTCTGTGCCCCCCACGTGCACAGCCCCCACTCACAGGCCCCACGCACAGCCCCAGCTCAGCTCATGGAGATTCCTCCTCCCAGGGGCTCCAGCCCCACCCCTGGAAGTCACATGTGTGTTTCCCACTTGTGTCCCTTTAGCACACTGAGTTAGCACCACCTTCAAAATATATGTGGGATTTAATGGCTTTCCCCTCTTCTGAGAGCCTGGGCCATGCCACCAGCACCTGCCCCCATCCCTGCTGAGGCTGCCGACAGTGTGCCCTGGTCTCACGCAGTCTGCCCCACTCCCCTCCAGGCAGCAACCGGTGACCCCTCCCTGCAGGAGCCAGGCCGTCCGTGTAGCCTGCTCAGAAGCACTTCACTGAGGGGACAGGTGCAGCCTCTGCAGAGCCTGTGGTTCCTACTGCACACTGACCTCCCAGCGCCCCAGCCCTGAGTCCCAGCTGCTCCTCAGCCCCAGGCACACCTGCTCCCAAGCTGATCCTTGCCGAGTGAGACCACAGTGCTCCTGGGGGCTTTCCTCTGGCTTTACTGGTGCAGCCCTGAGGTGGCCCTACTGTGGGTAGCCTGCAGGTAGCCCCACTGTGCGCCCTGTTCCTAGTGCAGGTCTCTCACTGTCAGCTGCTTCCAGAAGCCACAGGCTTGTCCCTCCACTAACTAAAAACCATTTCGCTGGGATTTTCTCCAACTCAGTTATCCTCCAAAGCCCCTGTCCCCAACTCTGTTTGCTGTCTGCCTCCACAGACAATCATGAAAGCGCCACGCAGCTTGCCTGCTCAGAGATCGCATGCCCCAGTCCCAAGTAGCAGCTTGCACACAATCGGTGCCCAGTAAACATTTGCTGAATGAATGAATGACAGGCTCCTCCTAAGTGCTGGCTTTGATTTGTAAGCTGATATTTTGGTTTCAGGTTTAAACCCTTGTCAACTGGAACTGCTAACCCGATGAATTGCAAAATCAAAGGAGTGCTGTTCCCAGTTTGCAATAAGAATGAAAGTATCCCCCCTTCTTCTGGCAGAGTCCATCCTTGACCTACAGAAGGAAGCTTACTGAGAGGGAACTGTGTCGGCACAGGAGCCAGGGCTTCGAGCAAAAGGAGAAGTTAAAACGCAACCCCATGCCTAGATGCTGCAAAGAAGTAGTCACATGGATTTTCTAGGTGTTCAGGCTCAAAAGGAAAAGTTCAAAATCATCTGCTCTTAAAAAAAAAAAAAAAAAAAATTCCAACATGTAAGAAGACCAACCAGTACAAGGCATCTCAGGATTTTCCTTAATTTCATTCACAACACCATTATTTATTCCCCTGGAATATCTTCCTTATGTCTTAGATGTGAGCATAGTATTCCAGAACATCATCTACTCATGAGATGTTATAAAACATGAAACAGCATAAACTATGAAAACAACACATGAGGAAATAATGCTATTGAAAATAGGAGTTAATAGTATTTGCTTTATATTTTCTCAAACTAAGGCCCATTTTAAGTCTCTACAATAGCAAGATGGTGTACGTCCATTATTAAGACGAGATCCTCTCGGGCTGGGCACAGGGCATCCCGCCCCACTATAATCCCAGCACTCTTGGAAGCTGAGGCCAGGGGATTGCTTGAGGCCAGGGGTTCAAGATCAGCCTGAATAAGAGTGAGACTCTGTCTCTACCTAAAAATAGAAAAACTAGCCAGGCGTGCTGCCAGGTGTCTGTAGTCCCAGCTACTGGAGAGGCTGAGGCAGGAGGATGGCTTGAGCCCAGGAAGAGGTCGCTGTGAGTGACGCTGATACCACAGCACCCTAACCTGGGTGACAGAGTAAGACTCTGTCTAGAGAAAAAAAAAACTAAGACACTCCTAACCTCTTTACCCACCCCTCCAAAAAAATTTCAGTATTAAATTAAAAAAACCAAAGGGAATTGTGGAGAGCACCTGTTTCTTGCTCCATTCTCCTCTGTAAACCAGTGCCATTCATCCTCTTGTCCCCCACAGGTTCAGCGGAGAGACATGAGTTTGCTTCCTCTCATCAGAAGCACTTCATGCAGTCCTAACACTTCCCCATGCCGAAGCCATTCTCTGCCTTAAGAAATGGTTCCCTATGCCGTGAAATAAGGCATATGCACTTGGCTGAATAATACAACATTAGTTTCTTTCAACTTACATAATGTTTTAATTGTATTAGAATTTTCAAATGTACTTGGATGCCTGCATGTGAATTATATATAACATACACAGAGAAAAAGAGACATATATAGGCAGAGAGACAAAGAGAAAGACAGACAGTTACATATCATGATAAAGCCTTAAGAGATTCTACGAGTTATTTCACTTTTTCTTCTTTTTTATTAGTGAGAATCTTAGGGGCCAGGGAGGCGGAGTAACATGCCCAGGGTCATTCGTGTAATTGGCACTAGAAAACAGAGTGTGAACAAAAATGAGAAGAAGTAGTCGAGGCTCTAACAATGCACACAAGAAGTGCTACGCGGTATATATGTTGCAGTCTGTCATCATAAGGAGGCCAGCTTCCCTATGGAAAGTAAAAACACAAAGTCTTTGAATGAAGAAAGCACCTGTCATAACGATCTAGCAGTGATTTTCAACTGGTGTGCTGTGAAACTTTTTAAAGACCATTAACTAAATTATTTTCAAAAGAAGTTCAAACCACAATAAGTGTATTTTTTCCTCTTTTTTTTTTTTTTTTTTTTTATCAACATGATTTAAGCATGCCATGAACGAAAGTTTGACTAAAGGTTCAACTGTGCCGGGAGATAAAAAGGTTGAGAAACAGTAGTCTAGAGTAAGTGTTGATACACTTTTTCTAAAAATGTCCAGACAGTGAAGTTTCAGGCTTTGTGACCTGTGTGGTCTCTGCTACAACCACTCCACCCTGCCCTTGTAGCTGGAAAGCAACAGACAATCTGTGAACACTTGCATGTGGCTGTGTTTCAATAAAACTTTATTTGCAGTGGGCCAAATTCTCCCCTGATTGGGAGAATTTCCAAAACTGTGATACCATTAGCTTTAGGCCACTTGACATGAAAACTATTTGCTTTAGTTTTATAAACATACAGTTATATTGTGTTGACTAAGTGTTGGCATTACTGTTCCCATTTTAAAGGTGAGGAAATGGATGACCAGAGAGTTGAATTCACTATTTCGAGAGCACAGGAGGAGAGGGCAGGAATCCAATCACAAGACCTTTCCTCACCCTGATTCTTAAAGCAGAGCATTTCCCCCTAACCTCACTTTTCTCTGCTTTATTCAGCCACGTCCTCAGGATCTTCACGATAACACGCCTGTGAGTGGGGGCACACTCTGGACATTACTGAAATGGGAAGGCTGCACTGGCTCTGTCCGCTGACACACAACCTGTGGGGCTTCCATGGCAAAGCACGTGTAGTATTTAGGACGTAAAAGCAACTGCAGCCTGAGAGAAAAGCAGCCCCTTTATTGATGGCTGCATGAGGAGCTTCCAGCAGAGCAAGAGGAACATGGGGCTTTCAGAAAGACAGATTTCAGGTCTCATCACTTAACGTCTGTGCTTGATGCCATGGACGCCAAATTAAGAGGCACAAAGGTCCTCTACAACGGAGTGACCGGAACCTACACTGCATACAGAGACAAGTCACATCACTTTTCACCCGTGGAGAAATGCGGCCTTTCATCGCACTGACGTACAATCTCATGGGGAAGGGCCACGTCAGCCTGTCCCGGGAGAAAGTGCAGCACTTGGTGTGAAGCTGGCTGCTGTGGGTTTCCAGACAACGCCATGTGTTAGAAACAGAAGCCCGTCCCTGCGTGTTAAAACAATAACTCACATGCAAGGGCCATAAAGACAGCAACCATTATAAATAATCATACACACTCACACGTACACACAGAGGGACAAGGCATATTTCAAGAAAAGGAACCTTGACTTTATGGGGTTTTTTTTTGCAGTTTCTGGTCAGGGCTGGATTTGAACCTGCCACCTCCAGCACATGGGGCTGGTGCCCCACTCCTTTGAGCCATAGGCACCGCCCTTGACTTTACCACTGATAAAAATAAAAAGGTCCCTAGCTCCAACTTTCCGCTGCAGTGTATCCCAGGACTACTTGTAAGGTAGGTAACTGCTATCAAGCGCTATTACATTGTAAGAGAAATGATGCAAGTACGTTATGAGCTCTCCAACTAAGTAGAAGGTTCATGGTAATACATTTAAGCCTTATTTTGCTTTTTTGACTTAGCAGCAGGGACAATGTTCCTTCTCCCTTAAAAAAGAATTCCCTCTGCAGTGCGTGGACGCACCAGAACATTTTGCAAAGCTGCTGAAGCTACAAGTGCAGGCACATTTCGAGCTATTGGACAGTTTCAGGACATGCACACAACTAAGCCTTGCCCATTGGCACGGGCACAGCCCAAACGGCTGTGGACCAGAGGAGAAAGTCTCAGGTCCCCGGGGGCCACAGGGAACTTCATTACCACCAGGGATATCTGTTCTAGTCTTACTGGCACTCTGTGACATACGCGTAGAATGACATCCAGTGAGATGCTTGCGCGGTCTGCTTCCTTTGTAACGTACGCAACCCGCACAAAGGAATAAGGATGAAGACGTGGACGAAAAGCTTTAAGTTTGAAGGGAAGTGAATAGAGATACTAAAATCTTACATTTTAGGTCAAATTGGATTTTAAATTTTTTCTTCATTACAATCCCGTAAAAGTATGTTATTTTGCAATGTCAAAATGATATTGACTAATTTCAGATGACAGATGTTTCCCAGGTTATGACAACACACAAAAGAATGGACTTGGATAATGCCTTATATGATCCACAAAATCAGAGCTCTTCACTGTCAACCACCCAAATTGAACCACAGATGTGATCTCCATAGCCAGAAGCACACACTTCATTTCCCAAACTCGGCAGACTTCTAAGTACGATCTTGTAATACTGATTAGCAATGCATTCCCAATACCAAGCATGCAATATATGTACTTTGTGCCCCTTTAGTAAGTCTGAGCAATATTAAGAAAAGGCTGAACACCAGTTTACTGAACAAAGAGGCCTAGTGCAACATGGAGCTTACTGGTATTTTTCTACTTGCACAAACCCTCACTACAAAGTGATCACTCACTCAGTCTGGGCTCAGAGTGGGTTGGACACCAGCGATTGTCTCCTTCTGACAAGTGCACGGTAATGTAACACGTGTCTAATGTGAGATAAACACGCCCAAGTCCAGTTCCAATGTTACCTCTACCCATGGAGGCGGGAGACCAGAAATATTTAGCAATATGGGGGTTCCTTCCATGATCTCGCCTCTGTTTTCTCACGAAACCATTAACATATTTATTCTAAAGCGCAATTCACCACGTATATTAGATGAACTTTGCACCTTCCAGCAGGAGCCCTGTGGATGTTGAGTTGAAGCAGACACAGACAGCAGGCATTAGCAGGGCTCCACCCTGACCCAGTTCACCTCTAATTTGTTTGTTGAATTTTACTTTTATTCACAGAGGTCTTCATTGTAGAGGGAAATAATTCCTTCCGGTTTCCCTTGACCCAGCCTTACATTATCAAGGTTGGCTATCTACCCAACCCAAATACCCGAGATAATTGCTTACTCTTTGCAGACTACAACCTTGGAGATGGTAGCTGTTTCTTAAAGCAATTTTAAACCACCAGAAGATTGGTGCATTGCAGTTCTGGGGCACATCACCAGTAGGTGGGCATGCATTGAATGAAATGCCCCTTTTTTGCAACATTACAGGCATCATCACAACATTGTTCCATCTCCCGCTTTTATAAATACTCCCCAGATTCATAGTTCCACATCTCTCATCTGAGGACCATCTCAAACTTGCACAGAATTCACAGCAGGTTCTATGCTGTGCCTATGAAGGCCCATTATAAAACGATGGGAGTTCAAAGGCCCTGCTCAATGGTGGTGACGTTTCCTCCAAGGTTTGCCTAAAGGAGGTTCTGCCACTAAAAAGATGGGCCACGTCTCCCCCCAGTTAGCTCCCCCTCCCCCATCTCTCCACCTCACCAAACGTAGAAAAGAGCCTCGCTGGGAAAACTGTGTTTAACACCTTGATTGACATAGAATTTTCATACCATGAAATTCCCTCCTCTGACCTGTACTCACCAGTGATTTTTTCTCTTTACTGAGCTGTGTAACTGTCACCGTTATCTGTTTTTAGGAGTCTGTCACCCCAGTAAGGTCCTTTATGACTTACAGGGAAAATTTAAATTTTTAAATGGGGCGGCACCTATGGCTGAAAGGAGTAGGGCGCTGGCCCCATATACCAGAGGTATACGGGTTCAGACCCGGCCCTGGCCAAAAACTGCAATAAATAAATAAATAAATAAATAAATATTAAATGTATTTTTCAGCCTTAGCTTCTCTTTTTATTACTCTTCCTTCATATAGCAGAGATTTGTTGAGTGGCCAATGTGGGTCTGGCACCGTTCTAGGCACTAAGGATAATAAGTTAAAAAAAGGAGAAACTATCTGCTCCTGTAGAAAAGGCACACACATCATCACCATCATCATCACTGCCATTATCACCATCCTACTTGGGTGCAAGGGGGGGAAAGCAAGCAAGGTTAATATTAATAAGTAACACCCTAGGATGGCAGGGTAGGTACTGATGACTCGCAGTAAGAAAAATAAAGAATGGAGTATAGACGGAATGGGAAACGTTTGCCCATCTGCTTGTTTACTATCTAAGGTAGGGGGACAAGGAAGGTTTGCTGAAAGACATGTTTGTGCAGAGTGGGTGAAGGAGGCAGCCTTGCCATGACATGAAGGAGGAACATTCCCAGTCTAGGAGGTGGTAAGTGAAGTGCCTAAGATGAGAGACAGTTCCGTGTTCAGGGAGTAGCTGGGCAGCTGGGGCTAGAGCAGGGAGGCAGAGCGGGCAGCAGCCCATCCAGGCTGAGAGGGAGGAGCAGGGAGGTCCCCAGGTCTTCAGTGTAGTGTGAAGAACAGGCTTGTACTCTGAGGGAGCTTTTGGGGTGCAGTGAGGAAAAGCTGCAAGGCAGCAGCTTGGATCTTGGGAGGATCACTCTGATGGCTGTGTCGAGGGTACACTGCAGGGGACGGTGGGCAGAAGCAAGGATGCTGTCTCTCCTTGCAGATGCTCATATTTCTAGAAAGGGTGTAATCATTTCTAAATCACTGACCGCCGTGCTCACTATAAGGCTTTGCTAAGGGGTAGACGTGTGTACTCAGCTGAAGGAGGCTTATCCTTCTGACTGCGCTACAGTTGAGAATCACGGGTAATAAAAGAAGCTAAAGACACAAAATTGACTCCATTTCTGCCTTTAAACTTTCTCAGTGGGGCATGAAGGATGTTACTGGTGTGAGGGACTTGCTCTCAAACCTGGTGATGGTGGCACAACTCAGTAAATACTAAAAATGATTAGGCTGTACAGTGAAGAAGAGAGATTATACGTTATCAAAATTCTATTTCAATAAAGTTGTTAAACCCATTGGGGAAAGATGTGGCCCACCTTGTTAGGGGTTGACTCCCCTTTAGACACATCCTGGCGCAGACTCCACCGAGTAGCTGACCCACTCCCATCACACTGTGCTACCCCTTCACTGTCAACATCGTATAACCTGCTACAAGTTCTGTGCAGACATCTTTGCTGTGACACTGCAGGAACTGATGCTTGGGAGCCCCTCAAAATGACATGTCTAGAAGTATGAATTTGGGGACTGTTGAGAAAAGCATGAGACAGAATAATATTTTAATGATGGCTGCAATGTTTCAAGCAATGGTGCATTTTTTATTCAATAAAAGCCCATTTAAATGCAGGGGGTACGTTTGTCATTCAAAATTGTGAAGTGGCTCAGATATGCTAGGAAGTGTCCACGCAGCACAGCCTTCCTGTTCTCAGTTAGCACCTTCATGACCCGCCCTGGGGACTGTCAAGGGACCTCTGCACAGACCCTAAACATCTCAAGATAGCAGCACTCTGGAAGGAATCATGGGAGCCAAGCCACCTCCCCTACCTCTGCCAGGCAGGACAAGTTACAGCCCTTACAGGTAATCAATTCAACATCTGTCTCTAGGGGCTGGGAACCACTTCTGTCTGCTGTCCAAATTTGCACTCCTGTTCAGAGAGCACTAGCTCGGGACCTGCAGGCATCTGAACAGATGGATGGTAACATGTGTGACCACCGCATGCCTACATCGCATTTGGACCATTCAACTCAAGGTGAAGAGTTCTCAAGGCCTTCCCTGATCACCACCTCCAGCCCACTATTAATTATTGATTTCACTTGCCTCTCTTACGTGTCAGACCAGCTGGACACGGACTCTTAAGACAAGGTTAGATGCCTTGATTTATAATTTCACCTCAAAGCTTCCTCCGTTAGGGTATTTGCCTCCCTAAAAATAGAAAGCAACTTTTCCTTTTTTAAAGAAATGACTTTTTAAAAGAAAGTTAAAAATCTGCAACATGCCGTATTAAAAAATCCAAATATGAAATTATTTTGTTTCCACTTGACACGATTATACCGAGAAAGAGGTAGCAATACTCCACAGTGAGTGATGGCCAGAATATCCAAGACATGCATTGCAACCACGGGACAGAAATGGCGATCACTAGCAGCCACTTTAAACCTTCTCATAGGAAGACACATGACTGGTGTTATCACTCTTGTGATACTCATTAACATCACAATGCATCTTCTTTAAAATAAATTTAGATGAGCTTCCAGGTCAGAAAACAAGTCCTGATTAGTAAGTGGGCAACGCGATTAATCTATATTTATGAGACCAGATCTTGACGGTTAGCCAAGCAGAGACATAATTAATTGGGAAGGTGCACAGCCATATGGACGCAATTGGAGAAAAAATCCTAAAACATTATTAATATCTGCTCAGAGTATGTCCTTCAACTGTCACAGACTAAACTAACCACAAATATGGTATAGAATTCATCTGATTCCACAGAGGTTTTTACATAGCCATGGAAAATGAACTGAAAAAAATGATGGCACTCAATTTTTTTTTTTTTTGCTCTTAGGTGGCTTTATTTTTAAATCCCAGAAATAATCAGATGACAGTTGGTCCTCTTATCAAATGACTCAGGAGGGGTTTAAATTCTGGATGTTATGAAACAAAGTGAGAGGTAAATTTAAACTCACTTTAAAAATCATTTTAGGAAAGACTATGTCATCCAGAGTAGCTAAAATTCAATCTTTCCCTTTGAAAATTAATTGAATGGTGCTTGGTGCAGAGTTCCCTTAACAAAAACTCAAGGAACATGATAAGGAACTCCCTAATTCAAAGTTTTTTAAAAAAGCTTATATTGTCTTTAGTGACATGTTGAAGGTAAAAGCCCAGCAATGCCCATCACCATTGATTTACAAGGTCCTTTCAAAGGCTCCTGGTCCCACTCTCTAGACAGAGAGGCCACCTGCCTGCTGGCCACGCCTGTGAACATGGTGACAAGGAACCAGCATTCCATGTGGGCCTGGGAGCAAAGTACCCGTGTCCTGTGTCCCGGGAAGGAAGACTAACCTTTGGAAGAGCGGAAGTGTTTGCTGGGGGCCGTGAAGCCACGGGTCCCGTGCACGTTCACAGCGGCCACTCGGAACTGGTACCACCTGCTGGGCCGTATGTCCGTCAGTTGAACCCATTCGTCCGTGGTCTGAGGGGAAAGTCACAGAGCTGTTTTATTCTGACATGTTGCTTGGATCTGTTTTTAAAAATAGGCGAACTTATCAGCCAACGCAAGTCGGCCTGTGTTTCCTCTGGACAGAAGGCTTGTCATGCCTGGTTATGAAGAGGGTAGTCAGGGATCAAGGCACCCTAATATTTCACCCCAAATAATTAAACATCTGTGGAAGTCAAAATCTTGTGACAGCCGGCCATGGTGGCTCATGCCTGTAATCCCAGCACTTTGTGAGGCTGAGACCATGAGTTTGAGACCAGTGTGAGCAACAGCAAGACCCTGTCTCTACACAATATAAAAAACATATATCTGGGCGTGGGGGAAGGCACCTGTAATCCCATATACTCGGGAGACTGCGATGGGAGGACGGCTTGGGCCCAGAAGTTTGAGACTGCAAGGAGCTGTGATGATGCTAAAGCTTTCTAGCCAAGGTGACAGAATGAGACACTTCATCTCAAGAAAACAAAACAAAAAGTCTTATGATGAATTCTTGGGCTATTTTAAAATCTGGTGACTAGATACAGCTTTCGAGGGATTTAACCAATAAAGAATATACATGTGTAGTAATCATCACATTATAGACAAGAAGATGACATCACCTTGAGATTGTAGACAGAAAAGGCCCCCGTAAGTTGCACATCAAATAGAATTCTGGAAGTTAGGCAGAACAGCACACACACTTAAAGAACACTAACGAGGTTCTTTCCTGGAGGTAAATCGTAACCCCAAGGCACTTTAAACAAAATTGAGTAAATCACATGACATCCGTGAGGAACCAGTCCTGATTTTATAAAGGGAGATGAGTTAGTATATCTTTGCCCAATAAAATGCCCAAAGAAAAAGGATGCCTGGACAGTAGGCAGGTTTTGCAGCCTCTGTGGCCACCATCCCAAGGTACCAAAAGCCTTTTACAGAGTTCATACCCTGCTCTCCACAATGTTCGAGGTTTTGCTCCTAGCTGCACATCTGAAGACCTTTGTCTTCAATTCCAGGGAATGAACACCTACAGCCCATGGCTTCATCTACACCTGGTGCCAAACTCAGCTAGGCTGTGTGGAGGAGACTGGGGAAACAGGACTGAATTCAAACCCGCCCAAACGTCTCCCTTCTGCAACTGACAGAAAAGGGCTGTCACATTTAAAGTCACGCGCAAACGGAGCTAAGCATTTCTGAGATGAAAGGACTATGAACTTGTGAACTTGGCTCTCTATTGGACTTGGCAGAATTTGAGACAACACTTTCAACTGACTTCACTATTTAGAAGGAAATTTAGCTGGAAATTTAAAAAGCTTAAGGTCAGCATGACATCCACGCCATTTAGCAGACCAAGGGACAAAGTAATCTGTGTGGCACTAACTGGCAAAAATAATAACTACAATTACGATAATTCAGGGGCTTTCCTCCTTCCAAACCAGAAGGGACAAGAGAGATGACCTCACTGTCAGTCACTTTCATAAATCTTTAAATAATTTGGAAACCCTACAAGGGAATCTGCACCACCATTACTTATGAGAGCGTGCAATGGAAATCAAATGCAATTTTTGGCTGTTTCCTGAGTAACTTTATTTCATTGAAGAAATTCTCTTTTATAAAATAGGTATAAAATATTAATATAACTGCTGACTTTATTTGACCAATTATCTTTTTCTAATTTAACGTGTTTCTTTTGCATTAAATTTCTTATTTATTTGAGGAGTCTTTGTTTGATTTTAGTGTTTATTCCCTTTGAAACACCACTCACTATTGCTTGTTCTTCCAAAACACCTAAATACTAAAATTTGTTTTATATTTACTGAAAAAAAAAAATGAGAATGTAACCGTTGGAGGAAAATAATCTGATCAATCCAGGGTGAGAATTTTCCCCTATAGACATGAATGTGGAGAAGGCTTTTTAGTTGTTGAAAAGCATGAGGCTATTTCACACTGAGAATGTATTGGTTTTTATTTCCATGTTGTTTTGGAGGTTGTCCCTTTCTCTTTCTCTCTCTGCAGCTGGTAGTCCACTTAACAGCTCTTAAAAGGAAAGAAAATATTTTGCTTTTCTCATCAGCAAGACAGAGGAGGAGGAAGTGGTGTTGAGATCAAGTCGGGAGAGCTGCCATCCAGGCGGGGTATCAGTTCTTAAGTTGACAGGGACGGAGGGGAAAGCACTTAGCAAAGATTTATGGGCTGTTGGCTGCTTCCCACCAAGTAGTTCTGAGATAAGAGTCTTCCTCCTTGGGTGCAGGAGAAACAGAAGAGACCTCATTGAGATTATTAAATATCAAATTAACCAGTCCCAGCGCTGCTGAGTTTCCCTTACTGTGTCTGGTTATGGAGTTTACCAATACCTGGGGCTGAGGGCAATGTGGGTTTGGGAGAAAACAAATGTGAGCAATCAGATTACAAAATTACTACTTTCCCATGTGTATTTTTGAGAAAATTAAGGCAACAGTCAGGTTTCTAGGTGTGTTGCTTCCTATCTGCACTCCTCTTTCTCTTGAAGCAGGCAAGCAAGATACTAACTCCACGTGTGATTAGATTCTGCTGTGGTCAAGCTCTTTGGAGACACAGCAAGTGAATTCTAGGTGTGTCGGTAGGTGTGCAGATGCTGCCTCAAGGGGGGAAAGGGAATCTCGGAAGCGCTTACCTGGGCCACTGTCTGCCAGGGGGTGGCGTCGTCCTCGCTGGGATGGATTCCGTAATTCCATCTTCTCTGCACCACGTAGATCACGGGCTCGATGGAAATATTGAACTTGGAGGACCATTTAATCTGCAGCTGTCCAGACTGCAGTTCTGTGAACCGTAACTCTTTTCTGGGCTTCAGGGGGACGCCTGAAACAAAACCATGGCGATGAAAACCACCTGCCTGTGCCTGGGATCGAAGTAAAATCGGGGAACAAAATCTGTAGAGGCAACTCCCATCTGCTGACAACTCATGTCCTGTTTCCTACCATAAAAGTGGCCTTCCTGTGTGGCGTTTCACGTCTGAAGGCTTCTGACACTGAGAGTTCAGCTATTAGCCCCTTTGCTTTTAGGCTTACCTGTTTTTTGGGTTTTTTGGAAAGAAGGTCTATATTGGTACCTAATTCTGAAGACGTGGTCTCCGTCGTAATCTCTCTTTCATGGCCACAGTTCTGAATAAACCATGTTACCAGGCTGCTCCATTTGAGGTCAACATGGAATTCACACTAGCTGGTAGTTATACAGAATTTTAGGTCCCTTCCCCGATTTGAACGCGCTCTGCTACTGCGGCGTATTCTAAGGTCATTACAACATGGCTTCTAGGGTGACGTTCTTTCTACCACAGTGAGTTTTCCATTTAGGGAAGAAATTGCAAAGCTAAATCTTGTCATGTGGTGAAACCTCACAAGAGCCATTTCCAAAGCATAAGTCTTTCGGATTCCCCTGTGCATTGCTTGGGTGCTGCCGTATACATTCCAGGGTTGAAAATGGAAAAATGATGAATTGGTCATGTTTGGCTTTGGCACAAGTGAGTTGTTTCAAAAGTTCCTCCCAGGTGTCTCATTTTAAAGTAGTTAATCATTCTGATTTCTCACAAGTTGTCTGGTGATGGAAGGATTTAAGAACCACAATTCAAAGGAGTAGCCGTTATAGAAAGGAGATTTTAAAACAGATTTATAATACTAATAAGATATGTAAAACTAACTGATTAAGTACAATGTATGAGGCTGTAATATTGAACATCATCAATACAAAGAATGCATCACCATTAATATCAATTTCTGTGGAGAATGGGCATTTGCCTAGAGCAGAGGTTCTCAACCTTCCTAATGTCACGACCCTTTAATACAGTTCCTCATGTTGTGGTGACCCCCAACCATAAAATTATTTTCATTGCTACTTCATAACTGTAATTTTTCCTACCACAGAAGCTTGTTTAAAAATGGAATCTCACAGACCAGCGGTTTTCAACCTGTAGGTCACGACCCCTTTGGGGGTCGAACGACCCTTTTGCAGGGGTCACCTAACTACATCCTTCATATCAGATATTTACATTACAATTCATAATAGTAGCAAAATTACAGTTATGAAGTAGCAATGAAAATTATTTTATGGCTGGGGGTCACCACACCATGAGGAACTGCATTAAAGGGTGGCGGCATTAGGAAGGTTGAGAGCCACTGGCTTAGAGCATTGCCAAGTCATTTGAAAGGCCAGTTCAGACTGCTCCCTTTCTTTTTCCATTTCTTAGGTTTAAACAGAGAAGAAACTGAAAAAATGTACAGACACAAAATGTAAATAAGATTTCATGGACACTGGTGATTCAGGCGACTTTCAATTCATTTCATTTTGACCTGAATTCATGCTAAGTCTTATTTAGGAAAATTTTAAAGTTCTCACTTAAGTGGATGGGGGTGAATAATTCAAAATAAATTTACATGTGGTCAAAAGTCATTGATATTTGAAGAAAACATTTTCTAGGCAGTCCATTTACCATACCTACTATTCTGCATTTTGATTGGCTGGTGAGTTGTGCATTCTGCATTTTGATTGGCCGGTGAGTTGTGGCTGCATCTTACGTTTTAAGTTTACCCTAAATTTATCTCACCTAAATTCTTAATAGGACTTTGTGAAGTGGGTGAGAGTTAGTCATCTACATGTTCAAGTGAGTCTAAGGAAGACTGAGTAAGTTGCCGGAGCTGTGAGCTGACCTCTGCTTTCTCTCTGAATTCTCTGCCTCTTTCAACATTTTAAATTAGGAAAAGCCGTTTTGAATGGCAGAGAAAAGAAGTGGTTTCAGATGGATGTGCAAAAGAACCCTTGGACGTTCCTCTCCTAATGTCAACTTTCCTGATTGGCTTGGAACTTGGCCGACTCAGTCATTTGTCCTTGCTTTGCCATGACATGAATCTCTTTCATGCTTGTATCATAAATTTTCTTCTCTGTGTGTAACCTTACACAATGGACGGGTACATTTACTTGGACAGCTAGAATATTTCTGCTAAGAAACAATTTTGCAATCTGTTCCCAGTCCCTGCCTAAGCTGCAGGTCACCCTTTCTCCTCCCCCTGCTGAATATCTCTGCACAAATCCCATCTCAAATGCCTCTCCTCCTCCCGTGCTATCTGCCCTCATGACAACTCCATGCTTTAGGATCTCCAAGCAATCTTAGAACCTTTTCTGGTTTGTTCTTGCACCGACCAACATCTGGTCGTTTATGGCACAGTACATTTTCAGGAATTACTGCCTTCTCTGCAGGGTGACCACCTGTGTTCCTTCCCTCCCGTCAGTACCCTCACAATAGCCTCCTGACCCACCGCCCTACACCTCTGCCTCCTTTTCAAATTCTCTCGTCTTTGCACTGGGTGGATATTTTTCCAAAGTAGAAGCAAGATTCTCTCCTTCAGCTCCTCAAAGTCATTAATTGCATCCCCCTCTCTAAAGGATGAAGGGGAACGTGGGTGTCCCCTTCCAGGCATCTATCTCCGCACAGGCTACCGTTTATCTTTCAGTTTCTCTCCTGGCACCACACCCTGTCCTCACAGAGGCTGTGATTGCACCGGCTTTCCTGGAGACACACTGCCAGGCTCTTCATGCTACACCGCCTGATGCTGGCTGGTTCTTTTTTTCCCTCTGAAACGTCTTGCCTCCTACTGAGGCTTGGATACTTCCAGGCTCAGAGCAAACAGCAGCCCGCGTGACACTTTCCCTAAACTTCCCAGTTGGAAATAAAGCCTTTATTCTTCTTCCCTCTTCAATATTGCACCTGTAACTGTCAAGACATGCCTTTAACTGCTTCTGACCTCATTTAACCATGCCCGCCTTCCTACCAACCCCCAGCTCCCAGAGGTCTAAACCCACGTCTCCACTGCTACACTCACGATGTCCCGGAAGAGAATGTTCTGTAATAGCGAATGTTCAGTCTATTTTTGCGGCAAGAGTAACCTAATTATTCTAATTCTTATTGCACCCACTACTCAAAAATAAAACAATATTAACTTTTTTCCCCAGAAAGAACATTTTTATAGCACTGAGCCAGAACTTTTCTGTGCAAGGACCATTTTCTGATAGGATGGAAACCCTAAAGTGAATGGATGATTGGTTTTAATACAGAAGTAACTCTTTGTTTCTTTGTTCAAGAAAAAAGCCAACAAAATTTTTCCAGAGTGATGAAAAACCAGACTCTCGACCAAACCATCTCTTTGCGTTGTTCCTGCACTGAAGGTGCCCCGGCAGGGACTAGACCAGTAAGCAGCTCTGCAGAGAGGTCAGAGGGATTCAGGAAGAGAGAGCAGTCTCTGAGGGGCACGTCACTGTTCACTTGATTTTTTCGCACACGGTAAGGAGATGACCAGCTCTTCACACTCACACAGCACAATCCCCCAGACTTCCAAAGCTGCCCTTCTCCTGGGCCTTCCCATAGAGGTCCTGCAGGGTAAACACTGTGGCGCTGAGGCAACCTGGACTCCCAGGAGCAAATCCAAGCACGTGAGTCCTCTCCCTATCTGGAGGATCATCCAAGTACCAGCAGCCTTGATGGGACAGAATGAGCATGGGGGTGCCGTCAGTTTTTCTTCATTTAAAAATCTCTTTAATTATGAAGTACCATGATCCTGCAACTTGCATCTTGAGAAAGGGCCCATCTGCTTTGCATTAGGGTCAGCTGCCTCCCTTGATTGGAAGGAACTCGGGCCTCGTCTGTAATCGTGTGCAGGTGAGCTTAGCCGTCCTCACCTCTGCCTGCGCTGCCTGGGCACAAGGCCCTCGGCGCTCACCGGCGCCCCCACTGCACAACCAGCTGTGCAAGCCGGACCTCTTCTCAATGTGTCTTCAATGATGTGAATGATTTGATTTTTCTCTTTTCAAATTCGTTCTGAACGAATGGGTCATCTGAAATCTAAATGAGTCTATTGAAAAATTTTAAAATGTTGTCATATGGCACCCTACAATATGTGACAATGGAGGTCCATTTTATTTTACTTTTTTTTAATGCACAAAAGTATTCTGGTAAAATCAAAAGAACAGAAACAGTGCTTTAAACAATGTTAAATATTAGCAATAGAAAAACTAATGAGGATAAACAATCAGCAGTTGCATACTTATTGTGAGATTTTATTATTAGTGTGAAGTTTTTTTCCCTCATGAGTCCAAATGATATAAAAACGTGGCAAGATACACTGTCTCGGCGGTTCAATAATTAACCATTACTTAATATCGCCCAGGAAGAGAATCAGATAATCTAGGAATCTGTATTTACATCACATTAAGGCACTGAACCACTGGAAGTTTGTGATAAGTCGTATCAGTCCATCTCCAGAGGGCTGAAGTTTAAATACGGGGAGGCCACAAAGTTCGTGTGCAATTTTAAATTGCATACTATTTTAAATTACACATGAACTGTACAGCTTCCCTGTACTTTATGTATCAACTGTGGCAACATTAAATCAACTCCACTAGCACATATTTTGGAAGAGAGACAAATTGACACACAATTAATTCTTGGTTTAGCCATGACAGAGGGAAACTGTAGAAAACTGAAGGCCACAAATTAGTCTGAATCTTTAGCTTTGTAAAACTTTCCATCTGTTCTTCTTCAGTCCTCAAACCAATTGCCACTGTCAGAAGCCAAGGGAAGCAGAGAGACTGTCAGTAAAATAGTAAAACACGTCACCTTCTGGAGAAAAGACTGCTCTCCAAAGCCGTAAAATAGAATTAATACAGGAAAGAGAAGGAGGAGCCTCAAAAATGCAACGATTTGTGTTCTACCTGGATAAGAGAAGCTTCTCAAACTTTCCCCAGCGACAGTACAGCTTGCACTTCATACAACTGGCACCGGCCGCCAGCTCCACCCATCTTTATATTTTCATTACTTCTACTGTGCTGCTAATAATTTTATTTAAAAAGTAAAAGAAGACATGTATGTCATGTCTTAAGGATAGCACTAGTCCCCTAAAGTTAACTCACAAGCATCTGCTAAGGACGGCTCTAACAGCATCACCCAGATTCCACGCTCAAATATAAAAGGCGGATTTTGTTCATTACATTTCAGCACACCTATTGTTTTAAAAAACTCAAGTTTCCAGTATGCAAAGCTTCTGAAATTATATTAGTACCTCCCTCTTCCCTTCCCTTCCACATAGAAAGGATATATGTGCGTCTATATTCTAAATTAACCCAGTAAGTGATAAAGTGAAAAAAGTGCAGGGGTTGGCACATACCAACTTACTTTAAAAGTTAAGAAAATGATTTGCCCACTTAAGGAACTGGTGTGTTCAGGGTGACCTTGGTAATCACCTCCCAGACCTTGGGGTGGTGGCTATCAGGTTGACCTTTGCATGCTAATGCCTAATTTGGGTCATAGCAAACACTAGGCACTCTATAAATGTTCATTCAACTGAAACAGATCAGTACTTTTCCATCCAAGTGACATCAGCCCCTTTTAAACTTAAACTGGGGAAAACATTAAGAAAATGCTTTTTAGAATTTTCAAACAGCAACTGCCTGGGCAGCAACACTTAGTAAGCAAACGGCCATGAATGACAAGCTCGTGAGGGACTGACAGTTTCTGATAGAATTTGGTTCTCCAAAACATGCAGGCTGTATCTCACTTAAATTCTTCAGTCTGCAATGTCACCGAATTAAGTTCGATGAAGAACAATCCCACGTAAATCATTAGCCTAAAACGGATGGAAAACCAGTCATTTTATCAGATTAAAGGTGTTCTGTTTTAACATGTCTTTTATTTGGCACATCATATAATACAGTGATGCCCAGTGAGTTTTTTGGCTGGAGTCCTACACAGTCTAAATAAAAATGGCAGGAGAGCTGGTCCAGGAGGGAGCAGGTGTTAAGACAATGGCCTGAAACCTCAGTTTCCGCAGCACTGAACCGAGAACAGAAATGAAGCCCAGCTGGCCGTGGCCCGAACCCAACCTAAGGAAGAAGGCCGCACAGACCCAGCAGAGTGCAGAGAGGGAAGCAAGCTTGCTTCACACTGGCTTGTGTTGAGCAGTTAGCAGGAAGCTTGAGGGTGGGAAAGACAGTGACCAAGATTGCCAAGGTTGGTTTGTGTGTCAGGAGAGATGATCCTCCTGGGGACCTCTCTCCTCTTCTGAGCAAACAAGGGCCTCTGGTTGGGAGAATAGGGGAGAATAGGGTCTCCACACAGACAACCAGCTACGATGTCTTGAAAGGCTTGCCACAGCCTCTGTTTGACCCTTCTTTTAACACACACTTACTTATTCCTATTGGAACTGCCAAACACTTCCAGGATGTGGAAACCAGCCTTCCCCCAGGGGCTGCTGAAGAGAGCAAACAAAAACACCTAACTGTATGTACAAAGGGTCAGGGGACAAAAAATGTACACACAGTTTAAGAAAGGATGAAACTGTATTAAAATTGTAATAATATATGCCGATCACAAGAGATGAACATAAGTCACCTTGAGCACCTCTTTTAATTGCCAAAGTCAATTGTGACTTGAGTATTATAAATTCAATGCAGTTATTTCCTTTCTTAAAATGTGTATATAATTTTTTGGTATCCTCTATAAGCATATCTTTTTCAAAATAACAATCTTACTGTGGTCATCTACAAAAGTCATCCTCAGGTTAACAGGGTCTGTCTATTCCATTTCTAGTTAGTTCTCCATTAATCCCCCAAATTAGCGGAGACTCCTCCAGAGTTCAAGAGCTCCTTTGTGAGAGAAGAGCAACTCAACTTACATATATAGTGAGCCCTGGGTTCACAAGGCAGGGGTCTTTTCATAATTAATCACTTATTCTGACCCTCCCTATGACATCCCCCTTGTACTGGGTGAAACGGGGATATTTGAATTTCATACGGACTATTCAATGGTTTTATAAAATAGGCATATTCCAATTTATGTTATCTTTTAAAAAGTCCCACTTTTAAAATGCTGTAGGTTTTACCAATGCATTTAAAACAATCATTCCAAAAGCATCCTATTTTAATGTGAATGCCAGTAATAAATGGCATATGATCTGTGATAATAAATAAGGTTTCATGATGACAGATGCTTTAGAAATTAGAAGATTTTAAGCTTTGCAAAAGTGACTTGGTGTGGTTTATAATAAGTGGTATGAAAGTAATAAAACATTCAAATAATGTAGCCTAATAGTTTATACCCTAATATTAATCTGAAATAAAAGAAAAATTTTGTGCTTGGGCAGCACCTGTGGCTCAGTGGGTAGGGCACCAGCCCCATATACCAAGGGTGATGGGTTCAAACCTGGCCCCAGCTAAACTGCAAAGGAAAATAGCCGAGAGTTGTGGTGGGCGCCTATAGTCCCAGCTATTGGGGAGGCTGAGGCAAGAGAATCACCTAACCCCAGGAGTTGGAGGTTGCTGTGAGCTGTGACACCATGCCGCTCTACCAAGGGCAATACAAGGAGACTCTCTCTAAAAAAAAAAAAAGAAGAAGAAAAATAAAAAAAAAAAAAGAAAGAAAGAAAAGAAAGAAAAAGTTTTTGCTCATCCATTAAATTCAAAAAAATAATAAAACATTAATTCTATTAAGAAAACATCACTCAGTACAAAGGGGAAAACTACCATTATTTGGAATCTGAGACAGGGTACGCAGGTTGTTTCTAAGAATCCAGTAAAGACAGGAAACTGGATAGATTACAGAGATTTCAGACTATTTTTCAGGAGGAGCTAAAGCAAAAAAAAAAAAGCAATCAGGCAGCGCCCGTGGCTCAGTGAGTAGGGCACAGGCCCCATATACTGAGGGTAGCGGTCCCAACCCGGCCAAACTGCAATAAAAAGTAGCCAGGCGTTGTAGTGGGCGCCTGTAGTCCCAGCTACCTGGTAGGCTGAGGCAAGAGAATCACCTAAGCCCAAGAGCTGGAGGTTGCCGTGAGCTGTGACGCCACAGCACTCTACCGAGGATGACAGAGTGAGACTCTGTCTCTAAATAAAAAAAAGGCAGTCACCTAATTAACTTCTGGGAGATGTGAATCGTTACACAGAGAAAAGATAAACTGAAAATAGCCAGCAGAGAATTCAAAACTGGCATTGGTGGTAAATTATGCTTTCTATATAGTGAACAAAAAATAAAAAATCAGTATCAAGAAATAATATATACTTTGCGCACGTGTGTGTGTGTGTATGTGTGTGAGAGAAAGAGAGAAAGAGAGAAAGGGAAGGAAAGCTACGCTTCCAACTGACGTTTGTATTTTACTTTGCAGACTCCCTCAAATTAACACAATGTTGTGTATCATAGTTTACTCAGATGGGACCTCACAGCCTACATGTCTATCAGGTTGTAAGAGAACTTAGTCACATTAAAGGGAAAAAGAAATAGCACTTAGAATCAAGGAGTCAAGTGCTCCAGAATCACTTTCAAATGTAAACCATTACATCTGCTAAACGGTTTGATAAGTTGACTCCCCATCTTCTGGAAAGGTGCAAATCCTCTGTGTAAAATCCTAGGATACGAGTCAAAATAGTTAAAGTCTATACAATGACACTTCTGTTCTTGGATTATGCCAACAGTAAAAACCACATTAAGGCATATTATGCACTTCTCAAGTGTACCCCATCCCAGCCTATTTCCCAAGGATTTACATCTATTTATTCCAATGTCCCCAGTAGAACTTAATGGATTTATTTTTACTGGAAAAAAAAATACAAGAAAGTTCCTGAATCACTGTGGTCCTCCATATATTAAATCAAAAATAATGAAAGTGAATGACTTATTCTGCCCTCGTTCGAGTTTATTTTGGCTGATGTCTGTGGTCACTGAATATTTTGAGACGTTTGCATATGGCATCAAGGAAATTTTCTTTAGGTTCTGCCTTTGCTGGGGCTTTTCATGGGCCCTTCTCTGGACACAGAGACTCCCGCTGAGACGCAGCTATCTTCACAGGCTTGGCTGCAGCCCTTACCTTTGTACAGAGTCTTGGGGACTTGGCAGGTGTGCCCACACCCATTGGAACAACACTTCTTCACCCCCGAACACTCATTGTCAACTTCGCAGCTTTCCACACAGGCAGCTGCAAACCCGCTGGCTTTCTCGGGAGCTGGGCAGTCTCCCTGCTTCACCAGGAGGACATACTTAAGGAACTCACAGCTGGTCAAGCACTCGTAGTTCTTCTTGGGGAAGAGAGGCTAAGAGAGAGAGAAGAATCAGAAAAAATTATTCCATTAACGACACGTGAAGTCTGATGTCCAAGGCATCAGAAAAGAAGTTCAATGTTTTTATACCATCAAAATTTCCCTTCAATGTTTAACAAAACAGATATATTTGCTTTCTTTCCCCCCACCACAGTGACATTTTGTGCTGAAGTTCCACAAGAATATGACCTAGGAGGGGTGATTTTTTTTATTGTGTGCAACAGACACACACCTAGACACATAAGCACATTCACACAGCATTCTGTTCTACCGCAGTGCAATGCCAGTTGTGAAAAAACTGATCATACATTGATGTACACAGCTATGATTTAATTTTTAAAAATGAAATAAAACATTATAAATATTCACAAAACACATTAAGTACAACTTGAGGGCCCCTTTTGGACTGTACACATTACATATATTTCCATTTACTAACCAATCATTCTTTTTAATATTTTTATATAACATAAAAACAAATCAAAATAGTTTAACAGAAACTGAGTAAAACCTGACAGTCCTTACAATGGTAACTCTTATTGAGAGTCCCCCCCAAACTTGGCTAAGCCTGCTGATTGAACATATTTCTGTACCATCCAGTTTTTAGATTTAATATGGCATTGTCAGTGAGTCACCCAGTTAAGACAATGTGAATCTTCTTTAAAAGTCCACGGACCCCCGTGTGATCTGCGGAACCGGCTCTGAACAGCACCTTGCCCAGGGCACTTTTGTTGAGCCCAGAATCCATCAACCTTCCGGAGAAGGCGGAGTGCTTGACTGGTAAGAGGACCATATTGCTGAGGAAGCGCAGTAATGTGAAAGGACCTCTCAAACGCGTCTGTTTCCTTGGGAAAAATGGTTCAGGATGGCACTGGGTCACCTGCTAAGACGTGCACTACAGTCAGAACACCGTGGCTCTTTTCAGCCACTGCAAAGAGAAGGTGCTGGGGCTTGGAAAAGCTGCCCCTCCCAGGGCAAGAAACTGGAAGTTGCTGTTTCTGCTTGTCACTCTGTTTCCTCAGGGAGGACAACAGCCCAGACAGCCACAGTGGGCCTGAGGTCCAGCCCAAACCCTGCCGGCCACCCCCTCCTTGCCTCTTGGAAGGAAGCTGAGAAGACCGCCGCCCCCATAGCCTGACCTTGACATTTAGGGTAGAGGGTTTCCGGGAAAGCTACCCTAACCCTAAATCCACTTTTACCTGAAACACACTTTCCAGGTTAAATTTCCCTCCCTTCCTTTCCCCCGGGGACGGTCACGTCATCTTGAGTGGAATCCAAAGAGTTTTGTGCCCTTGTGCACCCAGGCTTGTAAAGCGTGGGGATGGACCCCCCCCCAGCACCGTCCCTCACTAGCTGGCGTGGGGATGGACCCCCCCAGCACCGTCCCTCACTAGCTGGCGTGGGGATGGACCCCCCCCCAGCACCGTCCCTCACTAGCTGGCGTGGGGATGGACCCCCCCAGCACCGTCCCTCACTAGCTGGCGTGGGGATGGACCCCCCCCAGCACCGTCCCTCACTAGCTGGCGTGGGGATGGACCCGCCCCCAGCACCGTCCCTCACTA
>CAUYPK010076777.1:0-33097 GCA_963574355.1 Loris lydekkerianus
AAGGCAACAGCCCAAGGCTCCAGTGTTCCAAAACTGTCTCACTCTGTCCCTTAGGATTAGGGCTGTGAGGCAGTTCAGTCCCCACCTTTAAGCTGCTCAGTCACTAGGTTACTTTGTTCTGCCCGATCCTTGCTCTGGGACCCTGAAGGCTAAGCTTGCTGGAGCAGTTTTTCCACACAATGGCTTTCACTGAGCCCAGCTCAGTGGCTCATTTTGGGGCCCCAGACAATGCCCAACGTTCTCCACACTTTTGCTCAAGCTCTCCCCAAGACAGCTCAACTGAGCGCCAAGTCCAAGAACACCAAAACAGTTCACAGGTAAGGCCTTTCCAGTTTGCAGTCTCACTGCTGCTTGTACTCATAGTTGGCCGCATGATTAGGTCGATCAAACACATGCAGCCACTTGCCCATTTTCCACTGTTTTTGTCTTCCTCCTGGGTTCCAGAAGTCCCTTGCTGGCTCCCTGTATCCTGAAAGGGATGATCATAGGCAGATCCCACCGGCCAGAGGTGTCTGGAGTCTTGTCTCCCCAGACTCGCTGAGCCCAGTTACAGGGAAGCTGTTACTCAGCCGTCATCTTTAATCCAGTCTTTTCTAAATTCGTTAAATTCTTGAGACAACTTTTGAATTTCTCCTCGAATTCCTAATTCCATTTTCTTAATCTCATCTGCAATCCAAATTCTGAATTCAATTTCTGACATGTCATCCAGTTGTTTATGAATGGGATCTTCAATTACATCTGCCGTATCTTTTCTTGTGGGGGATGTTGATCTATTCTGGTTATTCATGTTGCCAGAGTTTTTCCGTTGATTCCACCCCATGGTTATTTAACTCCCTTTGATTTTTCCCCTAGGGCTTTATTGAGGGCCAATACAGTGTTGTGGCCTGAGTAACTAGGGCCCTGTCTGGTGTGGTGGGGCTAAGTGGTTCTGTCTTATTTTCAGCTGGTTTCTGTTCGACCCTAGTATAAAATTTACTCTGGGTTGAAGTCTCAGCTGTGGGAAAAACCAGCAATTAAGTCACCCCACCTGCCCACCTCTGGCACCAATTGGAAAAGGGAAATCAAATTTTCTTACTACCGCACACCCAGGGCACCACCTGAAAAGTCCTCAGTCTATTGCTTCAGTTCAAAAGGTCCAAATCCATTGTCTCAGTTGGCACCTGTCTTGGGTGGGAGAGTGCAAGAAGTCTCTGGGAACTGGATCACAGGGGTCTGGTGACTATGCTGCTATGGCTTACTCCAGTGCTGCGTGCAGTCAGGAGGAGCCACCTAGCAAATAGATCAGTCTGGGAAGGTTGATGCCTCCTTCCCCACCTTGCCCCTCTGTCGGACCCAGTCACTTATATCTCTGCAGATGGCTGACCCAGTTGCCTGTAGTGAACAGATACTCCAGGGGTTTGCACCTGCCTAAATCACAAGAAAATCTGCCAGGTCTCTGCAGTCTGCCTCTATCTAGCAGGAGGAGGTGAGGCCTGACAGCCTCAGGCGCTTGATGAAGGTTGGGGGGGGGTGTTCACTCAGGCTTAGCCCCGCCCCTGATTGATGTTGCTAACAGAACAGAACAGAACAGAACAGAACAACTTTGCAGGATTCCGTCTCTGTTTCTGCTGCAATCGCCTGCAGAAGCCAAGATGTTCTGAGTTCAAATGTCTTTGCTGCTGGAGGTTTGTATTCGGTTACCTGAGTTGGCCTCACCCTGGAAGCTTCCCAGGTTTGTGAGCAGTGTCAGGCAAATCCTTTACTCCTGGGTGGCCTCCTCTGGTTGCCCAGGGAGACAGGGGGTGTGGCTTCAGAATATCCAGAAGTGAGCCATTTTGCTATTAAAAAAAAATGGCTGTTGATCCGCCTCCGGGAACTGCTGCTGTGGTGTGGGCACCCAGCCGACCATTCTCTCCTAGGTTCCGCGCCCCAGTGTTAGCACTGACCAGCCATAGTTTATGCTCTGTCCACACCCCTTGAGACATCGCCCAAAAATCCGGACTCCTGGGGGATAGGCCTCCAGATCTGAGAGTGAGGGCGAAGGAGAGTGCTGGGGTCCAGAGCTGTAGGTGATAAGCACACACAGTTCCACACAGTTTTATGCCCGGCTGCACCACTGCCAGAAGACAGCCGCTGCTCCGCATCTCAGAGAACCACCGCTCTGGACCAGTTCCCTTCTAGCCGACTATCCTCTCCTTGCTTCTGCACCCTAGAGACAGCACAGCTCAGGCATTGTCCACACCCCACGAGAAATCACCCAAGAATCCGGACTCCTGGGGGGCAGGCTGCTAGACCCAAGAGTGAGAGTGGGGGGGAGTGCTGGGAGCTCAGTGCTGCAAATGGGGAAGATAAAGTTTCACTCAGTTTTATGCCTGGCTGTATTGCTGCCCAAGGAAGGCTGCTGCACCTTACCTCAGGGAAGTGTCAGTCTGGCGTGATTCTCCCTCAGCCGAGTGCCCTCTCCTCGCTTGCGTGCCTCAGCTTCAGCGCTGAGCAGCCGCAGCTCGGGCACTGTCCATACCCCTCGAGAAATCACCCAAGAATCTGAACTCCTGGGGGACAGGGCTCCAGACCTCAGTGTGAGTTGAGAGGAGTGCTGGGAGTTCAGGGTTGCCGGCAAAGGATAGTTACAGTTTTATACAGTTTTATACCTGGCAGGAGAATGCCATGGCACCCTAGTAGGGGAGGTCGGTCCAGTTTTTAGAAGGTCTCTCCCGTGAAGTGTAGTGGGAGGGCCTTTAATTTCTGCCCATATTTTTGTTTGTGGGGCTCTTGAGCCGGTCTCATGGGGGAGGGGGGACTCCCGTCCACTTGGTGATGAATTTTGTACCTTTTGTTTGCATCCTTGTGGTCGCAGCTCACCTCAGTGGTGTTGATGTGTGTTCTTCAACCTTCTCGCTTGGTGCAGCTCAAATCCACCAGGTTACTTACTAAATTTTTGTCCCTTAACTCTCCTTCTGAACGGGAGCCTCTGTGGAAAGCTGGCTTCAGTCAGCCATCTTGTCTCCCTCCTCCCACATGACCCTCTCGGCCTTCGACTTCTCTCCCCCAATATGATAAGATCTTAAAGCACATTGTTTTGGAAGCAAGGCGGCTATCTATGTAGGAGAGTAAAGCATCACAACAGAACAACATGGACTTTTGTGGACTCCAGAAGGAATTTGTATGTCTGGATTGATGAAGTGAGAGGAAATAGGAGAAAGGGAATAAACAGAAGTTCCTAATAGTGAAATTGCAGAGAGAGTGTGGTAAGAATTAAGGGAGGAGATCAACATCAGCCTCTGGCAGTAGTCGGTGTGAGGGAAAGCTCCAGGTCTTACAACCCAGCTCTCTGCCAACAGCCAGAGTCAACATGTAATGTGGGATAAATGATCCAGAAAGGCCGAGGGCCAGGCAGGAGGAGCCAGAGGCCTGAGAGCTTTAAAAAACATGGAAAATACTGACAATTTCAAAACTGAGAAAAGAAGACCATAAATCTGAATAGAAAATCTCAGGAAAGGATCCAAGACAAAAACCCATCTCATCATACAACTTAAAAGTAGGTGGTGGAGTGAAGATTTCCAAAATTTAGACAGGAAAATAATTCTTTAAAAAGGAAAAAAAAAATTACCTCTGGAAAGCAGAGTAACAGGATTTTTGATATTTATAATGTTTTTCTCTTTCTCTGGGCCCATTTCCCTCTGTCAGCACCTGGCCTCATATAAAACAGCTGCTCACATAAAACTTTGGGGTCGTAAGTCTCCTTACTGAGGACCCTGCGGCCTGCTGTTCAGCTCCAGGTACCATGGACGCTAACCTGGTACTAGAAGACAACACCAGAAAGGAAGTAACACCCTTGTCAGTCACATGCTTGCCCTGCCCCCCTTCTGTGGGCTGTGGGGTTTTCTGAATTATTCACAAGTGTCTTCCCCCTAGTTTGGTTTAATACTGAGAAGTAGGTAGAAATGATACTGGAATTTCATCTTCAGTAGGTCCTTGGTCTCAGTAATTCAAAGAATGAATCCACAGACCATAGATCAGTGGTAAGACAGGATTTATTTCTAGAAAAGAATACAGAAACAGGAGAGCCCCTGGCAGAGAGGAAGGAACCAAGTGGAGGAGGGGGAGAAAGCTTGCGCTCTCCCTCTGTCTCTCCGGGCTGGTTTTCTAGGGTGTATATATGGTCACATAGGGTCCTCTGTAGTTACATTTATCCCCACACTCTGTAGCAAATGAATGGCTACAATCCTTTTGTTCTCAAGCCTAGGAAACTTACATGAAATTGACCAGACCTAGGAAATTGGGCAGTGCCCTATTCAACCCCAAGTGCCAAGGAAAGGAAACCTAAGGTGCTGGTGTCTCCCTAGCAGTTGTCTGGCCCCTCCAGGCTATTGGAGCCTCCTGCAGGGGAGGGCCTACCCACCCTCCAGCCGGCTGGTTCCTCTGCAGAGGAAGCAATACCGCACCACCACCGCCAAGGTGCAGGCAGCAGGTCTGCCCCTCAGCTCCCTGGAGCTGGCTGGAGCGCCACCTGGCCTGTATCAGAAAAAACACCTTTGGGAACTGGCATCTCTTGATCTTCAGATTTTCAGACCTTCAGAAATATCCCTGATGTATCTAGCAGCGAACAATAGCAATTACAACCTAGCAGTTTCAGCCTCACAGCGATGGATGAAGCCAACCCTTTATTGCTCTGTACATGCTGAGGATGTGTTCCAGGGGCTTCCAGAGTCCTTTCTGCCCCTCTCTGCAGCTCCTGCTTCCAGCCTTGGCTTACTGCCCTAGATTTTTAATTTTCTGTGTCTCAGTTTGGAATACACAATCATATCACTGTATTCTTGGGCTTCCTGGTCAGATCTTGGTCCTGCATGTTCTTGGAGTTTCCAACAAATTTGGATTGAAGACATTTCCACTTCTTGTCAAGCCAGATGGAACCTGAAGCTTTACAGGGAAAAGGGATTAAGAAAGATTTTAACCAAAGTTTTTCCAATTTCCATAAACAAATCTACTTTTGATAAGAGCACCTGAGAGACTAATAAGTCAAATGAAATATATTTTATTCAAAAACAAAGATAGAATTTGCTTTCCTGACAGCTAAACTACTTCTTTTAATGCCTTCTTCACAATGAAATATGTATTTTTTCCTCCTCTCCAGCAAGAGAGAACACTTAGGACAAATGTGAGTAGCTTTCATATACTTCTCTAGAGCAGTAAATTTAGATCTCTTGAAATTTATTGGGGACTTTGCTTAAGAAAACAAATTACTTTAGATCCATTGAAGGTATCTTCTTCAGGGAGTCAATAAGAGGTCTCCCAGAATTACTGTAGGTTACCTTTTTTTAAGGAGGAATTGAAGGGGGGGGGGGTCATTAGAGACTAAGTATTTTGTGGATTTAAAAGAGGGGAAGGGAAATAAGGAGATGTTGATCAAAAGGTACAAAGTTTCGGTTAGACAGACAGGGATAGCTCTGAAGATTTATTATAAGTCCTGGTGACTAGTTAATAGTAACATTATGTATACTTGAAAGTTGCTAAGAGAATAGATCTTCTATGTCCTCACTATACACAATGATAAGCATGAAAGGTGATGAATATCTTAATTAGCTTGATGTCTACATCATTGCATAATGTTCACATATACCAAAACACTGCATTGCATACCATAAATATATGCAATTTCTAATGAAACCTTAATACAGCAGAAAAAAATCATAGGCAGAATCTAAAGAAGGAAAGGGTGCTGGATTAACTTCCCTGAGATAGGGAATACTAAAATGCTCTACAGAGTGCTCTTGAGGTCAGCAGGAGAGAGACCATGTATAGGAAACAAAAGAAACGCAGGCTGAAGTCTGCAAACTTAGGGCTTTGGCAGAAGGAGATGAGTTTGTTCCCAGTGGGAGAGGCCTGTGCAGTGTCTGCAGCACTAAGAATCACTGTAGCAGTCTGTCAGCAGGACAGGTTGTGTGGTCAGACCATGTAGCACTAAGCAGCAATGGTAAATGGATCAGAATCCCTGTTGTGGCTCCCCGTGGGCCTGGAAGCAAGATTAATCCTGCATCATTCTGATAAAGAAATTCTTTAAAGTATTTCTTTTCTAACTTTTTAAATAAAATATTTCAAACATCTACAGAATATTAATATTATAAACACTTGTGTAACTGTTAACCAGATTTATCCAACTGTAACATTTGCAACATGTTGATGTAATAAACTTTAAATAAATTATTACTGATATATTTCAAACATTTTCTGTTACCAATTCCTATCTTTTTCCCACATGTTTATCATTCCCATCCATGTTTTCATATTCTTACTGTGCATGTATATCTTTATCAATGATATATAATCTTTTAATATAAAATTATACATTTTTTGGAAACACACTTCCTTATGTATATATCATTCCTTGTTTTGACCACCTTTGCTTTTGAGGTGTACTCCTGTTAATAAATGTATAATTCTCATAATTTCTCCATATTCCATTTGTTATAAAGAGTCTGACTTCATTTTTAATGTTTCGCTGCTGCTAGTTTTCAAGTCCCACCACTCTCCCTTACCCTTCTGCTCCCCATCTGGGTAAGCTGATAAGAAAGCCCCATACTGCCTTCTTTGGCACAAAAATCCCAGCCTTCGTGTGTGTGTGTGTGTGTGTGTGTGTGTGTGTGTACACTCACTCCCCAAGTAGGTTAAGGGTTAACCCATGGGGTTGGGAGTTCACCAACATTGAAACTCCAATCTCTGTCCCCTATATTCTCAAATCATTTTTAAAACAGCTTAGGATGCTTCTCCTTTCTCCCCAGAAACCTTATCACTATGAGTCCTATGACTTCATTAGAGAGAAATCTATGTGTCTATTTTAAGAACTTGCCCTCCTATCTTTACATGTCTAAGAACACAGATTTGTTCAGTTCTTCTTTATGAATGTAAGGCTGAGAGACATTTGAACATCTGATGTGGCTACGACTGTATCATTAGCTGCCTCTGTGCGTTTAAGGACAGGCCCTGCCTATCTCTTAACAAGGTTCTCTTTCTCCACGCACCCAGACACCAGTCTTATTTTAGTTCTCAGAACAGAGAGCTTTCCTGCCACAAAGCATTTGCTTTTCTCTCTGTCTGAGTTGTTCTCTACCTCCCTCTCCCTATTTTTTCCCATGGTTAACTCCTATTCTTCACACCTTAATCTCAAGTAACCCTTCCTAAGGCCAGATTTTACATTCATTCTCTGGCTTTATTACTCTCACACATAAACCAGAAGGGTGTCTGCCTTGGCCTCATACCTGAGAAGGCCCTTTGTATCAAACACACATGTATTTTTATTAAATAACCAGGCCCCTCTGCCACTTGAAATCTTTCTCTACACTCAGCATTAGTACAGCACGATGTAAAGTCATAAATATTAAGTCTGATACAACACCAATCGAGACCATTGTCTATCTCTTGTCCTGTGTTCTTGAAATAAAAGATTTCATTTCATTCACATGGTGAGAGTTTGTGGTATGCTGCTTCTTACATTGACTATGGAAATAGCCAGGGAATGTGGGGCGAATTTAAGCTGTGGAAATGCTTAGGTAAGCAAAAGTCCTTCTTCGAGTCCGTGACTGCAGTAGAGTCTTACACACGTACCATTTCTCAGTAGTGTACAGCATTTACTTTTTAGTTTCTATTTGTGTTCTAATTTCTATCTTGGAAGAATTTAAGAACTACCACTGTGTTTGCAAGTTGTAAATGATAGCTGAGTAACATTTTAAATGTTAAACATATTATTCTTACTTTGCATATATGAAGATCTAGATACATAGGAAGTGCAATACAAAATTTTTTATGTCAGTAATTAGAAGGATATTTAATATTAGAATTGCAAGTTTTTAATTTTATAAATTAATAGCATTTATGTAATTTTAAATTAAATTAAATACCTAATAATCATGTAATAATATAATTTAATACTAATGTTTTCCTTTTAATTATAATTTGAATATTTCAGAAGAGAAATACTGTTTGGAAAGCATATACTGTATATACTCAAGTATTAGCTGAGTTTTTTCAGCACAAAATTTGTGCCGAGTTTGGGTTTTTCGGCACAAATTTTGTGCCGAAAAAACTCGGCTTATACTCAAGTATATATGGTAATTAAAGATCATTTTAATTTCAGTGTAATTTCACTTTATTTTAATGAAAATTTATTCAATTTGATCATGATTACCAATAGAAAATAATTATGTAAAAAGTTATACTTGACAATATAATCAGTAAGTTTGGTAAAAAGAAGGTAAGAAAATGAATATTATAAAATAAACATGTAATAATTTAGAAATTAAATGTGTTGCTGTTATTCAAACATTGCAGGCTTATCAACTAGACATCTAGACACATGCAATAACTTCTGTCATATTGACATTTTGCCCCCTTTCTGTTATGAAAAAAACCAAACAATATATAATTTCCAATTTTGTATATTTGTCAATGTGTAGGCACAGGAATTTTCCATTTAATAGTTTGCTTGATTTTACAATTATTGATAGCTGTGGCACCTGGGGCTGGGCTTTGCACTTTTGTCCTGAATCTTGCAAAGGTTAGGAGCAGGCCTAATTCTGTGAAGTTCAGCAGCTAGTTGTTCCTTCAAAATAGTCATTCTTTTAAAAACTGTTCATCTGTTGGACTGTAATTTGTGCTAAATCCTCTCCTAGACTCTAAGCTCCATGAGAGCAGGGAATGGCTTTTTCTTTACTATTATCAGTTTTCCAGAACCTGGTTGGCTGAAAGTAGGCACTTACCAGATAATTAGGGAGTGACGACCTGGTGAAGGCTTGTCTACTTTCGTGGTGAGGTGCTTACTAACCATGATCCCTGCTGGCACTGTGGTGATGTCCCTCCCAGTGCTCCTAGGAACATATACTAGGGTATTCTCACGTATATATACACATATACTTGGGTATTCTCCCCATAGCAAGATTATAGCCTTAAAGCAATTGGATTGGAAAGGGATTCTAGCCTCAATAACAAGTAGCATTAGAACCATTTTCTATCCCACACCCCTCAGGTTTTGTGGTGAGCCTGTCATTAACCTAAAATCTCCTTCTTGGCAGCTGAACTAATGAAGGCCTATTTGACCTACCCTGACAAGTTTCCTAATTTTCACAATTACAGTAGATTTGTGGCAGATGTTACTTACATTTACTGATGTCCAATTCTTCTCTATTTCCGAGGAGAGAATTAAACTCCCCTACCTCCTTGATGTTACATGCTAGTTCTGGTTAGGAAATGTGAAAAAAAGTGGTATGTATCACGGTAGGGCCAAAGCCCTCAACTGCTCATGTGTAACTCTCTAGCCATTTCTTTTCTTGCTGAGAAGATTACAGAAGCTTGCAGTGGCATGGTTGTACCCTATGATAATAGAGCATTTGTAAATAAATTTTAAATCTCGAAGAACAATTCATTCTTAGTTTTCAAAATAGTAAAATATTTATTATGCCTCCAGAGTAAGAAATAGCTTGCATCAGGGATGTTTAAAATATACATTAGTTGAAGATGGGTTATTTATAAATTTGGAATAACTCATAAGGTAAGACCAAATGTGTGAATTAAAGAAAAAGACTGAGTAACTCATAAAATATAGTAGAAGTCCACGATTTTTTAAACATTTAACACACACATACATATACAAAATTTTGCAGTTTTAATAGCTAGGATGACATGTGCACAATGTTTTTTTATAATTAGTAAGTAGTTGATTAGTTGCTAATGCTGTTGTAACCAAGTTCCACAGACTGGGCAGCTTAAACCACAGACATTTATTGTGTCACAGTCATGGCAGGTAGAAATTTAAAATCAAAATATTGGTTCCTCCCTAGGGGAGAATCTGTTCCAGGACTCTTTCATTGTTTACAGCTGGGATGTGACAGCAGTCTACTAAGGGCGTCAAAGTGAGACTGTCTCAAAAAAAACAAAAAAAACAAACAAAAAAAAAAAACAAGAAAGAAAAAAAAAAGAAAAAGAAAAGAAAGAAAGATTTCTTTGACTTCACTGGAGACAAACATAAAAAGGATGCAGGAAACCATGAAGCAAGTTTATTAACCCAGGTGACAGTCATTCTGGCCAGAGCTGGACCGAAGGCAGTAGAGATAGACAAAAAGAGATTCTTAAGAAATAAAATTTACAAGACTTCTATATTGAGTTGGAAAGGAAGATTCAATACAGTAAGGTAGCATAGATAGATTATAGTGCCATTCTCTCAGTTAGGAATCCCTCAAATTCAATTCTGGATTTGTTGACTATGAGGTAATTTTGATAATCTGAGAGAAGATGTCATGTGGACAGTTGGGCATATGGTTCCAGACTTCAGAGAGCATATCTTGAGAGTGAGAAGAGAAGACTAGCTTAGAATTAAAATGTGAGAAACTTCAAATTTTAATGATTTGTTCAAATAAACCACATGAGAGATAGCAGTAGAGCAGAAAGAAAACCAGCTAGTTTTCAAGGAAATGAAAGGAAACAAGTGGTTCAAGTAGGCGTCAGTGGTTAAGGACATTCATGCTGCTGAGATGTGTCCAAGGATATAAGCTCCAGAAGGGCAGGGAATCTTTGTTTTATTCCTCTGATAGGTCCCAAGTACATGACATTGTGAGTGCTCAGTAAATAATCATTGTATGTTGTGATTGTTAATTTTATATGTTAACTTAACATGGTTATGGAATACTGGTCAAACATTATTTCTGGGAGTGTCTGTGAGGGTGTTTCTGGCTCCATCAGTAAAGATCACCCTCACCAATGTGGATGGGAATAGGACCATTGGGGTCTGGGAATAGGACAATAGAAGGACACGTATCTCCTGAATCCAGATATTGCAGCTCTCGACTCTCAGGTCTTCAAACTCCAAGACTTACATCAACATCTCTCTCTCCCAATACCCACCCTGAACTGGGAATTACATCATCTGCATCCCTGGTTTTCAGGGAATTATACCACCAGCTTTCTTAGCTCTCCAGTTTGCAGGCAGCATATCATCAGATTTAACTCAGTTTCCATGATTGTGTGAGGTAAATCCCATAATAAATCTTCTCTAATCTCTTTCTCCCTCTCCCTTCATTTCCTATTGGTCTATTTCTCTGGAAAACTGATTAATACAAAGATTGAACTAAGCAAGATATTTACCAAACAGTGCCATTTGGACTACACTTTGTAGGTGATCATTATAAACAATGTCCTTTTATATTGCTGATTTTTATACAGAGAATGTCTAAAAACCTGAAAAGCAAAATCAAGTTGAGAGTAGCCATTTGGACTACACTTTGTAGGTGATCATTGGATTTAGGGGTTGCTTTTTTATGGAGTGATGGATAAGGGCATCAAATTGGAGTGGCTGAAGAAAGTGGGGCATGTGGAAATGGAGAAAGTGGTGAGCATTGACAACATTTCTAGGAAGGTTCTCTGTGATGGGGAAGAGTAAAAGATGGGGTCAAGCAAAGGTTTTATTTTGGTTAGCATTATTTTTAATAGGAGAATGTCTAAAAACCTGAAAAGCAAAATCAAGTTGAGAGTGGGCATTAAACATTTCATAGAGAGAAGGGAAACCATTAGCCTGAATTCATTTAAAAAAGTAGTAGTTGGAGAGATCTAAACACAGACATTGGCCTTAGAGAGAAATATTCTCAGTTATAACAGGAAGAAAAAAAATAGAATAGGTATATTTTGTGTTTAAAAGACAAGGGAATACCCATCAAATGGCTGAATTTTTCTCAGTGAAATAGGTGGTGAGATTATTTGCTAAGATAAAGAGAGGGGTGGGGAGAGGGATTAGATGTTTGGGGAAAGTGAAATCAGTTTAAATAGTTGAAATGAAAAGGGAAAAAGTTGACTAGGGACACCAAAATAACTTAAAAGTACTGGAGATTTATTTGTAATTGGATTATTAATTTATAGAAAATACATCTGCTCTGCTTTGTGAGGGTAGGATGAGACCATTCTGAAAATGTCTGCTTCACATCTACAGAGAGAAGATGAATTAGAAAATGTCAGATTTACAATTTATTCTTAGTTCAAATAGTATAGTTTGTGTACATTTCACTATAGACTCAGTGTATTTCCCTTGGCAAAAATGGCAACTCATTCCATTTGAAAATGAATTTTGAATGTTCAAAATCCTCTTAAGGAGTTTATTTATAGTACGTTGATATAAAAAATATGTTGGTTATCCTTTACTACTTGGAAAAATATGTTTTTATTTGACCATATTTTTATATAAGTTTAAATTCACTGATGCTAACAACATATATAAATTAGAACGAACAAAATGCTTTTGTTCTTCTCAGTATGACCAGTCTTTAAGTTGCACTTTAGTCATACTTCAAATACTGGAGTTGATTTTATTTGGGAAACTAATTTGTTAAAGATTAAACTACTAATAAATTCATATCTAGACATTTAACAAAATTTATAGCTTTAGTAGACATAAAATCACAGCATAAAGTAAACTAAGAGAAACTAAATACAGTATCATTCAAACGAGTTAATTTAAGATGCTTTAAAATTGACATTATTAATTTTTTTGATAGGTGATAATTAGTTAAAATGGCATGCCACCTTTTACTTTTGAATGTATTAATTTGACAATGTTCAGATCCATCTACAAAATAAAAGTAGGATATGTAAAGGTTCTATTATTGCCATTCCCCCTATTTTTCTAATAGAGCTTATAGTGTATGTAGATATATTCTGTGTAAATACTCTGAAAATTGCTGTGATTGTGTGAAAGACTTCCATTTGGTCAACATGGTGTTTTATTGTACGAACTGTGCATTTATTTTTTCAAAAAACACATGCTTGAGAATATATGATATTTAAATTATACATCAAAAGATTGAGAAAATAACCACATTATAAACAATGTCCTTTTATATTGCTGATTTTTATACAGTTGATTTTTACATTTTAAAGTTAGCCAACTTGAATTCTTTAATGATCAAAATGTTAAGAAATTGTGTGTTTAGTAAAAAGAAAATGCGTTTAACCTGTGTTTATTATTCTTAAAGGCAATCTCCCCTCTGGAGTATTTATTTTCCAGTAGCAATTAAGTTGAACATAATTAACAAATATTTGTTGACTAAATCAGTTTTGGGGGGGCTTTAAATTTTCACTAATAATTTAGGTTATTATTATATATTTTTATGATAATCTCCTAATTAGTATTTCTTTGTGTGGTAATTCTATGGGGTTATAAAAATTGTATTCTGCTAAGGAAGGTAAAATGCAAAACTTCAGAAATGCTCTAGATAATTTAATCACATAAAATTTTGAAAACAGCCCTAATTTATTTCTATGGCTATAGAGGCCTTACGTACTTGCTTATTTATTTTTTAGTGCTTACGATTAGAGCACAGAAAATAATTCGGAGTCAATCATGATGAAATTTAACTTTAGAAAATATTGTGCCAACAGAGAATAGTAGCAGGAGGAGGCGACAGTTTAATAATTTCCACTGGATAGTCACCAAAAACCCAATTTACTTCTCTGAGGTCCACATATCAGGTGGAATGAGTCACTTCTGAAACAAAATGAAAGAAAAGGTTCTATTATTGCCATTCCCCCTATTTTTCTAATAGAGCTTATAGTGTATGTAGATATATTCTGTGTAAATACTCTGAAAATTGCTGTGATTGTGTGAAAGACTTCCAGTTCTGGCAAGGATGTGGATTCCAGGTATATGCTAAGTGGCATAGTATTTGAGATTTCATGAAAGCAGGAGAGGAGCTAAAGTTTAAGGCAAGAAGTGGGTCAGTATTCAGGGGAAAAGATGTATAACAGTCGAAGAAATATCTTTATGGAGTTGAAGTTACATCAGAAATTAATTCTTATCAATCAATCCTTATCAAATATTTAGGCAAGAATATTCTAAGTAACCAACCAGGTCTTACTCCTCACCACCAGGGGTGTTGTACAGTGCAGAATGCCCATCCTCCATACCCGGGATATGGAAATTTGCTTTGTTTCTTCATAGAGGGCAATATTAATCTCTGCATGATTTTCCATAATATTTATGCTCCTAACAATTTTTAAGCATACAGTTCAGTAGTGTTAATTACATTCACATTGTTGTGCCACCATTGCATCATCCGTCCATAGAAATATTTCCTTCTTGCAAAACTAAAACTCTATATTCATTAAATAACTCCTCCTCATTTCCCCAACTCCTGGCAACCAATGTTCCACGTTCTGTCTTTATGATTTTTGCTACTCAAGTATCTCCTAGAAGTGGAACAATACAATATTTTTTCTTTCTGTGGCTGGCTTATTTCACTTAACATAATGTCCTCAAGGTTCACCAATGTTTAGCATATGTCAGAATATCTTTCCTTTTAAAAGCTGAATGAATTGCATTGTATGGATTTACCACATTTTGCCTATCCATTCATCCATCAGTGAACACATGAATTACTTCCATGTCTTAGCTGTTGTAACTAATTTTTCTATGAACATGAAGGTATAAATATCTGTTCTAGGTTGTATGCATGATTTTCTAATTTTTCCTCGGAAATATCCCAAAACACTTCTACAAGTGTACAAGTTCTATAAGTTGTTCTCTTTTTCTGAATTGTCTTTCCTTACTCACCTCATTACTTTGCCCCAGTCTCCTTCCAACTTCCTGTCTACCTAGTTTTTTCTGTCTCTACTTTTGAGAAGTTATATTTTATTCTTCTCCTTCTTCTTTATTTGTTGCATAATTCCTCACCTTTCATTACTATTTCCTTCTCCACATCACATCTCCCTTACCCTAATTCAGATCAGGCCCTCTCACATCTATGTACTTATAAAAATCTGTGTACAGCTTCATCACTGGAGTTCACTTGGTCTTGCAACTGATGAGTCAGATATTCCACCATTGCATTAGAGGCTCCCACGTGACAATAATTCTGCCTCATTTTCCTTTGTACTCCCAGTGCTTATCATGTTACTACTCTGAATTTTAACACCTTTTCTTAATCTGTTGTATCTAAGATAGAGAATTGAGAATGTTCTTAGTTATTCATTGAAACTCTTTTTGTATATTGCAAATATTTTTTATCAATTTTTAATTTTTTTAAATGTTGCTTATAGTGTCTCTTGTATGGAAAATGATAACAGTCATGAAATCAAATATGTCAATATTTTCCATAATGGCTTTTAAAAATTTCTTATTTAGGGAGATGATCCCTATAAGAAAATTTAAAAATGTTTTTCTATATTTCCATTGAATACTTTTATAATTTTTGTTTTTCAGTCTTCTTACGAGCTATACATTTAAGTCAATGGCTATTTCAGTTAAAGTGCTATTGGAAATTTTACTTTCCTTCCTGTTTGGCAGTTACTTGGAGAAAAACAGAAAGTGATCATTGTAAGAGCTTCATTTTTGATGTGACTCAGAACTTCTAGAGGAATCGAAACCTAGTAAATTTATGGAAGAATGTGGGATAGGATTACTCCTGGGATATAAAATGCTCCCAAAATGCAGGATACTAGGGAGTATAATTTTTGCTAATGGGATAAATTCACATATAGGAAAGAATATTTTAATTGTTTTTATTTCTGGGTTTTAATAATTGTTGAAGTTATTGAAATATTATTGTTTTAATATTTACAATTTCTAATCATTGCTGGTCTATGGGACATATTAGTTTGTTAGGGTTAATGTAACAAAGCACTACAGACTGAGTGTCTTAAACAACAAAAATTTATTTTTCTCTCATTTTGGAGTTCAAGATTTAGGAGTTGGTAAAGTTAATTTCTTTTGAGGCCTCTTTGCAGTCTCACCTCTTGGGTTGTAGATAGCCACTTCCTCACTGTGTCTTCATGTGCTCTTTGCTCCTTGTGCCCTAATCTCTTCTTATAAGGACACTGGTCATGTCAGACTATCACACATTGGATTAGGATATAGAGTAATAACCTCATTTTAACTTAAATCCGCCTTTAAAGACCCTATCTTTGAATACAGACATATTCTGAGGTATAGGATGTCAACATAAGAATTTTAGAAAACACTTTCAGCCTGTGGCACAGGAATACAATGATAAACCTCATATCCAGTGAGCTGTTGATACTAATTGTATTAATTCCAACTCCACCTGCTTTCCAGTGGTTTTTCTAGCCTACCTTCACAAATAGAGGGAAAAAACCACAGGGACTTGAAGTTGTTGCTCTGTGTTGCCCATCGTACTGGGTCTCAACCCCTCTAATTACAGGACCTTGACCTCCTGGCACTCTGTTCTGTTGTACTGTGAGACTGGTGATTTGTTGGCATCTCTACCATGTCAGCATGGCCTTCTGCCCACATTCATAGTCTCCAGACCAAATCCAAAATAAACAACCACTATAGGGGAAAAGTCACAATTGTGATTCACTTTTCTTTGATTCTCTTTTCTTTGGGAAATTCATTTTTCATGTTTTGGTTGCTTTAGCAGCCCCAGGATGCTTAATCCAGCCCAGGCCCGCCAAACAACAATCACGGCTGCAACCAAAAAATAGCTGGGAGTACAGGCGAAACTTACTAAAGGCAGAATACAAAAACTAAGAAAATGTCATGAAGGCTACGTTGAACAGTTTGATGAGAATATTTCAGTTTGTATATGAAACCAGCACATTGTACCCCTTGATTGCACTAATGTACACAGCTATGATTTAACAATATAAATAAATAAATAAATAAATAAATAAATAGCAAAAAAAAAAAAAACAACCCAAACAAACAAAAAAAGAAAACAAAATTTAAAAAAAGAAGAAAAAAGAAACAGAATATATATGTCATATATATCTGAAATCTGGATATTTTAATGATTTTTGATAAAATTTTTGTCTGCCTCAAGATAGCTTGTCTTCCACGAGAAATTCCATTTGACACTGGAAATTTGTCACCATTTAAAATCTCAAGTCAACCTAAAAACACCAACTTCCCAAAGTAAATAAAATATGAAACTAAGATAATTTCCTTAATTGCCAAGTTAAATGTCAGTTCAAATATATTATTCTTAAAGAGACTTAGTTGTTAGCACTATTATGAAACATATGAGCACTTTATTCTACTTAAAGGGAAATTAAAAGTTCCTGTGTCTTTCTAGCCCATTATATAGTTTTTGGCATATATACTAAGAAAAAAAGAAGTAAAAAAATTTTTTTTCCTGCAAATAAGAAAATGTCTAGAATGTGATTAAATCATTTATCTCTAATAACATTCAGTAGTTCTAAGTGCCATAAAATTTTTAGAGCAGAATATTTACCATACATGGTACATATATAGTTATATATATTACCCCTTTTATCATTGCATGTTGGGCTTAATCAGATGAAAAAGTATATGTATTAAACTAAACTGTTTTGGCAAATTAATGTTTAACATAATATTTTTTGAGTAATGGAAGACACTGATATTGTTTGCTTATTAATAGAAGTCACCAATTTTATTTTACTTGCCATTGTTGACATAGATGATTGACTATTATTAACACACTTGAATTTGTATGCGAAATTAATTTCCTTGGGATTATTTAGGACCTTGACCAGTCATTTGCAGAGCTTTGAGATTAACCAGTCAAATTTGGTTGGTACATTACCACAGATGAATAAAAGACCTTAGAAAAGGTCTATTATGTACTAGGAATACATCTTACCTATTATTTTCCTCTTTAAAAATGGTTTCATTCTACTCATGAAGTTGCTACGGTTTGTTGTCATTTTAAAGATGTGTTCAAAGTCAGGAAACAGAATATTGTTATAAAGCTTTAACAATGATAATCTATGAAGAATCAAAAATGACTGCTTATATTAGGGTTAAGCATGCAGGTACTGGAGTTACAATACCTATTTAAAGTTTGATTCTATATCTGTTAAAGTATCTGACTTCTGCAAGTTACTTAACCTCTATGATCTCAGTTATGTAACCTGTGACATGTTAAACACTAGTCAATATTATTCAGGGGTTACTTGAGTTAATACATTCTTGGCACTTAGAACAGTTTATAGGTATTTAGTAAATACTAAACAAATGTTAGCTACTATCAGTTCTATACAGATGAAATTAAAATGAATCCCTCTAGAATTTTAGGGGACAGTCTAGAAAGTGAGATAAATTCCCTTGAGGACCTTTGAGGTAGATTTTAATGTTAGTCCTACCTATTTTACTTTGGTGATAATTTAACTGAATGTTTATACACTACAGTCAGTTCACTGAGCTACTATATTTTCAGCAAACTTTTCTGTGTTCTCTTCAATTTTTCCTTTTCTTTCTGTCATCTTCCATTCCTAATCCTCCATTTACCTTTCCTCAGTTGTTAACCATTCTAATTAATGTTCCTTTATCTTACAATTAAAACTGAACAAAAATGATAATTTTAGTATTATCATTATACACACTCTTTTAATTCTTTCTTTTTCTTTTACCATCAAAATACTTGAGAAAGTTGCCTTCTGAATGATTCTCTCTCCACTCTCTCCACACATACACACTAAAGAGCTTCTAATGAAAAGCCTTAAGATAAAAAAGCAGAAAATAACATGAATCTACAGAAGAAATAAGGCCCATATTTCTAAAGCATCAGTTTTGCTTAATTACATGCAATTAAAACATTGATAGTGCTCTATCAAAACAAGTACATATTTTGTAGAGAATATACTAGTCATATGAATTTTTTAGAGATAAATAAGAAAATTTTTTAAAAAATTGAATTCAAAATGATGACTTAAGTTTCTGCTTCAGACCTCCAGATGCACATAAGGTCTGGAAAATGTCTGTTCCTTCTGGTCTTAGTAAATGCTGTGATAAAACCTTGGATCCAGGGGAAGACAACCTAGTATCTCTACTGTAAAGTTCAATATTAAATAATTTTTTCTAATTGTTTCTTATAATGATCATTTTAGCTTAGAGTTTTTATTTCCATAGGAATTATAAAATGATGATTTAATAGTTCAGTTATTTGCCCTGAATTTATTAGTCATATTTGTTCTGTTCCTTTAATGTTTCAGCATTAAATTATGTGTCTAGATCACTTGATATACAAAGATCTTCCTTATTCCTTTTCTATAACTCCACAATATTTCATTGTGAGACTATACCATAGTTGACTCAATCAGTTTTCTATTGATAAATAGTTAAATTATCAGCAGTTTTTTCCTACTATAATGTTAGAGTAAATAATTTGGGCATTGCCATTTAAAAAAACCTGGCAACAAATTTTAGGGGACAGATTTCTAGATGTGATATTGCACATCTAGATATTGATATTGCACATCTATATCAAAGGATTCATATATATTGCAGAAGATAAAACTTTGGCCCTCTAATATATTATGTCTTTTTGCCTATTCTCCCAATATTGCTGATAATATTATGATAACATCAATAATATTTACTGCTTAGTAAAATAAAACAGTATGGAATGCACTTCCTTTTTTGTGCTTTTGTTTATTTTTTTCCTGAAATTAACAATCTTCTTCATATTTTAAATTATATCATTTTCTACAAGGCCAAAATACTTAGATAATCAATTCTGTTTTATTTCTCCATCCTTTTGTTCTTGTGCTCAAAACAGCATAGTATTAGCCCAGAAACAATAGTTAAATTGAGAATCAAAGACTCCATACCTTTCACAAAAGTAATAAAGAAAATTACCTAGAAATACAATTAATTGAGGAGGCAAAAGACTTCTACAGGGAGAACTATGAGTTACTGATGAAGGAAATTGCAGAGTCTGTAAACAAATGGAAAAATATATTATGCCTATGGATCTGCAGAACGGCTATTTTACCCAAAGTGATTTACAGATTCAATGATCCCTATTAAAATACCAATATCATTTTTTGCAGATTTGAAAAAATAATTCTATACTTTGTATGAAACCAGAAAAGAGCCAAAATGGCCAAAGAAAACTTAAACAAAAAAGGACAAATTAGGAAGTATCATTTTATCAGAATTTATGCTATAATACAAGGCTATAATAAGCAAAATAGCATAGTACTAGCCCAAGAACAGAAACATAGCAATGGATCAGAACTGAAAACCCAGATATGACACAATCCGCATATTGACAGCTGATCTTTGACAAAGCAGACAAAACCATACACTGGGTAAAAGAATTACTACTCAATAAATGGTACTGGAAAAATTGTATAGCCACATGTAAAAGATTGAAATAGGATCTGTACCTCTCAACACTCACAAAAAATAATTCATGATGGATAACAGATTTAAACTTAGGGCATAAAACTGTAAGAATTCTAGAAGAAAATGTTGGAAAAACTCTATAGACATTGGCCTAGAAAAAATTTTATGAAGACCCCAAAGGCAATCACAATAACAAAAATTAATAAGTGGAATCTGACTGAATTAAAAGCTTTCCGCACAGCCAAGGAAATAATCAGTAGGGCACATAGACAACCTACAGAATGGGAGAAAATATTTACATGCTATATGCCCAATACAGGGCTAATAACCAGAATCTATAAAGATCTCAAGGAAATCAAAACAAAAAAGCAAACAACCTCATAACTACATGGACAAAAGACACGAACAGAAGATTTTCAAAAGAAGAAAGCTTAATGGCCAATAGACATATAAAAAAATGTTCAACATTTCTAATCATTAGGGAAATACAAATGAAAACCATAATGAGCTATCACCCAACTCCAGTGAAAATGACTTTTATCAAAAATCCCCAGATGCTAGTGTGAATAGAGAGAGAAAGAAATACTTACACACTGTCGAGGAACTGCAAACTAGCACAATGTCTATGGAAGGTCGTATGTAGATACACCAAAGAACTAAAAGTAGATATACCATTTAATCCAGCAATTCCACTACGAGGTATTTACCCAAAAGAATAAAAGTCATTTTATTAAAACAAACAAACAACAACAAAAAAAAAACCCCACACACATGCACTTCAATGTTTATTGCAGCACAGTTCACAATTGCAAAGATGTGGAAACAACCCAAGTGTCCATCAATACATGAATGGATTAATAGAGCATGGTATGTATATACCATGGAGTACTACCAAGTCATAAAAAATGGTGATCTAATAACTTTTGTAACAACTTCAATGAAACTGGAGACCATTCTTCTAAGTGAAGTATCACAAGAATGGAAAAACAAACAACACATATACTCACTATTAAATTGGAACTAGTTGATCAAATGTGAACCCATGTTCACATTTGGTATTAAAGCTCAACTGAAAGCAAGCAGGTGGGAGAGGGCAGGAGAGGAGGAGTAAATTCATCCCTAATGGGTACAACGGACATTTACAACTTTGACTTAAAACTGTACAAAAGAAATTCACTTAATCAGAACACTTGTATACCCATAATATTCTGAAATTGAAAAAAATTATAAAAATTAGAATTCTAGATCAGAAAAAACAATCTCCCTTCAAATTTTGAAAGTTTTGTTTCAATTCCTTTTGCTTTCCAATAATGTCCTTGAGATGTATGAGGCCATTCTACTTCTTGCTCGTTTATTTGTTTGGTAGGTCATGGTCAGACTAGATGTCAGTCAGCTTAGTGAGGAATAAGAAACAGCACAGAATGCATAACCCTTGCATAGCAAGACATCCTTCATGTGGTGGTAGTTATATGGACCCCCGAGTGCTGATGTGGCTCTATCTTAGCCCCGTGTGGCAGTGTCAATGAGGCTGCACTTCTGAGCTCCTCTCACCTGATTACCCCTCACTCTGAATGGACTACCTTGACCACATAACTTGTCGTGTACGTCTGTGAAGTGCCATAAAAACTATGGAGTGTCTTGTTTGCTCATTTTATCCTTACCTTTTGTATCTTTGTATTGATTGTTTATTGGTTTGCTAAGGAATTAAAGTGAGAGTAACCTTAAATCAAGAGTCCTCATGCTTAATAATCTCTGAAACTGGACCAGTTCTTTTTGATCTGGCTTTCACAAACTCTTATCTCTAGCATTCTGAAAATACAAAGGACTTCATTTAACCCTGCTCTTCTCCTGCATGTGTAGACCGTTTCAACTTGAGAACATATCTTTAGTTCTGGAAGACAGTCTTGTAGTCTTGTATCATTTCTTTGATAATTTCTGTTCTTTTGATTTCTTTGTTATCTCTTTCTGGAACTCCCCTTAGACATATATTAATCTCCCTAGATTAATTCTCTCTTTTTTTCTCATGTATTGTTACAGGTTTGTTTTTTTATTCTGCGTTTGGAGATTTCCTTGAATTTATTTACGAAGCCTCCTACTAAATTTCAGTTTGGAGATCATGTTTTTTATTACGCAATGCATTCTTTCTTTCCTGTATTGTTCCTTGAATTCTTATTTCTTGGATGCACCATTATACCCTACTTAGTAATTACTTAGAAGAGTTTCCAAAACATTTTTTTCTGTTGCCTGCCTTGTCTCTATTTCCTATGAATGCCTTTGTTTGTTCTTTGTCTTCCATGTTTTAAACGTTCTTAATTATATAATTATTCTTATCTATCAAAATTAAGAGTAAGTCATCTCTAGCTAGAAGTTGTATATACATGGATGTAACTTGTCCACTGGTGAGCTTTCAACAATATGATTGTGTATAGACAAAAACTTTTTTATTCAGAAATTGACAAATGTCACTCTCTGTGGGGTTTTTATCTGAATCTAATCATTTTCTCTAGAATAGAATATGCTTACCTTTTTCCTGGTAAGTATTCTAGTCTGTCCATCTCTAGTTACGCTCTGGGAGCTGAGCATAATGATGAGACATAGGATTTTCAAAATTCCATGTGTAGACTCTCACCTCTTCCTCCTATTATCAGTACAGCGCCTCATCCTTGATCTCTGCTGTGTTCGGTGTTTCTGAGTCTAGAGACGTTCTGGTTTATCTTTTCTCTTATTTAACGTGAAGGTAGAGAGAAGCTTCATCATCTGATTAGTTGAATCTGTGTTTGTAGTGAGTGGTAGTTGACAAGTGATAAATCCAGGTTGTAAAAGAGTTTTTTTTTCTTTCTATTTTTTACAGATTTTCAAACAATTCCCCTGTTTTTAGCCCTTTACCTCACCTCGCTTCTGTAATACTTGGTGCACCCAAATCCCGAGACACTCTGGATTTCTGTGGACAGAAATTAATTTGTTTCTCTCAAAATTTTAGGCAATAGCAATATCTGGTAAGGCAGATTCTACTCATTCAGTTCACTTTCAATCCAAACAAAAAGTAATTTGTTTATTGATCTAGTCTACTATTGACTCAGATCCTACCCTTACGGTTTCTGGGTGTTTATACATTAAGAGTGAGAGGTTTGGGGACAGGAGAGCAAATAAATGCGTGTACTTTCCTCCATGTTTTAAAAAAAACAAAACCTATCTTCATATTATTTAACTTTGTTTCTCACCATTGATATCTATATTAATCCAGGTTTGTTTGTTTTTCTTGAGACAGAGTCTTGCTATACTTCCCTTGGTAGAGTGCAGTGGCATCACAGCTCATAGCAACCTCCAACTCTTGGGCTTAAGCAATTCTCTTGCCTCAGCCTCCCAAGTAGCTGGGACTACAGGCATCCACCACAACACCTGGCTATTTTTTGGTTGCAGTTGCCCTTGTTGTTTAGCTGGTCCAGGCTAGGTTCGAACCCACCAGCCTTGGTGTATGTGGCTGACACCGTGACCACTGTGCTACAGGCAACAAGCCTATATTAATCCAGTTTTCATATATTTGCTTAAAAATTTTTATTGTGTTTATTGATGCCAGACATGTGCAAGATAGACTGGATATGCAGTGACCAAAATGGATGTCCTTCTTGCTTTCATGGGGCTTATAGTCTAATAATAGATAGACCTTACCCAAGTAATCTTACAATTAAAATGTTTAAATATAAAGGCCACAGCGGAAAAGTTCTGGTGGTAATGGGCAGTTTTCTTAACGAAGTGATGTCTAAACTGAGGTCTTAAAAATGAATAAAAGTAAATAAATTGAAAGCAAAGTAGTGGAGGTAGTGGAAAGCTCTCCAGACAAGGAAGAAACAAATGCAGAGAATCCACAATGCAGAAAGGAGAATGGCACATTTGAGAACCTGAGCAAAAGCCTCTCCCAAGACAGTAGGGGGGAGTCCACTTTAAGATGAAGTTGTGAGCCAGGAGTCGTGGCTTATACCTGTAACCTTAGGACTCTGGGAAGCTCAGGTGGGTGTCTCACTTGAGCTCAGGAGTTGGAGACCAATCTGAGCAAGAGTAAGACCTCATCTCTATTAAAAAATAGAAAAACTAGCTGGACCTTTCGGTAGTTAGCCTGTAGTCGCAGCTACTCTGGAGGCTAAGGGAATTTGAAGATGCTGTGAGCTATGACACCACCACACTCTACCCAGAGTGACAGAGTGAGACTGTTTCAAATAAAAAGATTAAGTTGTAGAACTAGGCAGAGATCACACCATAAAAGATCTTAGACCACTGTTAAGAAATGCAGTCTTCCAGCTTGGCACTCAATGCTCAGTGGTTAGGGTTCTAGCCACATACACTGGGGCTGGCAGGTTCGAACCTGGCCCAGGCCTGCTAAAAAACCATGACAAATACAACAAAGAAATAGCTTGGCATTGTGGTGGGTACCTGTAGTTCCAGCTACTTGGAGGCTCAGGCAAGAGAATCACTTAAGCCCAAGAGTTTGATATTGCTGTGAGCTGTGATGCCACATCACTCTACCAAGGGTGATGTAGTGAGACTCTGTCTCAAAAAAATAAATAAAAATAAAAATAAATAAATAAATAAATAAATAAATGTAGTCTTCCTTTCAGCTTTCAGCTCATAGGAGGCCAAAGTGCAACTTCCTTTGCTCATCCCAAATCTGGGTTCATCTGACACCAATAGCCTCCACCACACAGCCTGAGTTTGACTCCAATGTCACAAAGTTGTGTACTGGAGGGGCGTGGTGAAGTTGGCGTCATGTCTACCCTGGCCCTCAAGATTGGCCTCCTGGGTTTGTCTCCAAAACAGACTGGTGATGACATTGCCAAGGTAACAGGTGACTGGAGGGTCTGAGAAGTACAGTGAAACTAATTATCCAGAACAGACAAGCCCAGACTGAAGTAGTACCTTTTGCCTCTGCCCTCTTCATGAAGCCCTCTAGGAACCACAAAGAGACAGGAAGAGCAGAAAAACATTAGACACAACAGAAATATCACTTTTGATGAGATTTACAACATTGCCAGACAGATGCGGCACCGATTGTTGGTTGGAGAACTCTCTGAAATCATTAAAGAAATCCTAGGGACAGCCCAGTCAGTGGGCTGCAATGTTGATGGCTGCCATCCTCATGACATCATAGATGAAACCAACAGTAGTGCTGTGGAATGCTCAGCTAGTTCAAAAGTACAAATGAAAAAATTCAATAAAGGATCATTTGACATCCTAAAAGGAAAAAAAAATAAATGTAGCTTTAATTCTAAAGGCCTTTAGAAGATTTTAAGAAAGGTAGCTACATGATACAATTGGGTTTACAAAAATAGTTCCAGCTGCAGCATGGGGAATAAATTAGAAGGAAGCAAAATGGGATGAAAATGTGTCAAATGGTCTATGAAGCTAGTATATGATGCCCCATGATCATATCAATGTACACAGCTATGATTTAATTAAAAAAATGGATATAGGGAAATAATGTATTGCAATGATGCACATTAAAGAAAATGATAATGAAGGTTACCCTATTACCAGGAGATAAGAAGAGGATTGAATAAATTTAAGAGATTAAAAATATAGAGCTAGATTATTGAAATCTATTGGTGGATTGATTATGGCATGTAGTAAGCAGTAGGTGGTCAAAATGATTCCTAGGTTTCAAATTTGTATAAGATGATTTTGGTGGCATCTCTTGACATACTAAACACAAGTGAAAGGCCAGATTTTGGGGGAAAGATTACAACATTCATTTTAAAATAGTATTACTTTAGTGGCTTAGCTACTAAATGAGCATGGGGTGTGGAACCCTGAAGAGAGCTCTAGATTAGAGGTCCAAAATTATACACTATGCGTATGGTAAGAAAAGCCCTGGGCATGGATTCAAGCACTTCCTAAGAGAGAACAGAGTGAGCTGAGCAAATGCCTACACCCCTTCAAGAAGAAACTCTCACCAGTAAAAAACTTACAATTTGACAAAGTTTATCTCTCCATAAGGATAAGACTATTTAAATTTGAACCCCTACCATTGAGCCTGCACATAGTGAAAACATATGTGATTGAATTGAATAAGAAAATAATAAATATTACTTTTAAGGAACTTTAAATTTATTGTTTTCACTTGGTTTGCAAAGCAGTATCAACACCAACCTTCTTTTCCTATTTAAATCCTATTCGCTATTCATGATCATGAAATAGTATAACTATCATAAAAGCTCCTGCTAGGCAGATTTTCTAAGTGGTTACTTCCTCTTTGAAACCATAGCACTTTATTGGTATCTCTTTGATGATACTTCTCTCTGTTTTTAATCTTAGTAAGGTATGTATCAAGTCTTATTTCTTCTATAACATACATTCCTCCTTGCAGTTGAAATCTAAGTTTTTCTTTAATGTGTTGTGTTCTACAACATCTGCCTAGCACAATGGCTGACATATTATAGACAGACAATACGTGTTTATTTAATAGCTACATGAATTTGTCATCATGCTGAGACATCAGTCACTGTAACAATCCATTTGCAAAATTCCAGGTCCCAGGATAATAGCCTTGTCATATCCTTGTTGCTGTGATGCACAAATTTTTGAGAAATCTCTCCCTCTTTTGAATCTCTGCAGTTATGTTATATATCACCTATCACATTTTTCCCTAAAAGAAAGTAGACTCATGTAGCTGCATTTCGAAATGGATTTGTCTTTAAATAAATACACCATAAGCCAACATTATATTTGTATTCTCTTTAAATTATCCAGCAATATGAGAAGCAACAAAGACATTTAGAGCTATTATTCATGTTTGTGGTATACACATATTCCAGCTTGATAGGTTTCATAATGCTATTTTAAAGATATCTAAAGATAAGAGTTTTATAGTTTTTTGGAGGAGATTATATAACACTAACCATTTTTACTATTTATAAATTCTTTATGTTGAAACTAATGTTTTTATGTAATTGTCACCAAATCCATAGTGTGAATCTTCAAAACAGTTGGTCAGCACCTTCCTTCTAACTTTAATTATTTGAAGACAGTTATTAAGTTGTCCCTCGTTAACTTACCTGGAGATTACAGACATTCAGATTTTCTCATTATGTGCACCTTATTTTCCATCTTATTATTTAATAAGTCTGCTGTTGACCATTTCCAGTTTACATAACCTTCTTAATTTGTTTTGTGAATATTTTATGATAGTGATTAAATAATTATCACGCACCAGTATTATTTATAATTGCTTTTCAACTTTTCCAGGAATATTCTATAATTAACATCATTAAATTGTAAATTTTAAAGGCAAAATTTTCTTTGCTTAAAGGATGTGTTACTTTTTTCACTTCTATATATGCAAACATATTAGATAGAAGAGGGCTATGGCTTTTGTCTTGAAAAAATATTTGGAATTAAAAAGAAATACCTCAAACCGCAATCCATAATGGAGGTTAATGAAAACTGCATTATTTTTCCCTTAGGTATCAACAACTAGTTTTGGCATAGATTATTGGATTTATAATTAGATATAATTTGACTTAATTAGTTGGCTATAGCTCTTAATTATGGTATACCTTTTCCCATTATGGCCGCTGTAGCAGTAGCTTAGGATAAACATTGATGATCTTTCTTGCCAATGGGACTAACTCTATCCCTTGGGTTATTTGTGTGATAATGAGAATGAGATTTCAGAAGTGTGACAGACGGTCTAGTCATGAAATACTATTTTGGCACAATTCCCTTCACTGCTTTATAAAAATGGCAGCTAATTCCACTAAAAATATGTACATATACATATAAAACATATATATTTATAAAATACATATACATATATCTATAATATATATTGTCTGTGTCTAGATATAAGCCTTCCTTAGACAACTAGAAATGGAATACCACTCTAAGTAATAGTCTGGGTCAAAAATACATATACATTGTGTATATATACATATATATATATATATATATATATATTTTTTTTTTTTTTTTTTTTTTTAAACACAGACTGTTACTTAGTGTGGTTTTCTATTGGTTGGTGTCTAAGGGAAACTTAGGCACATATTTAAAACACTGAGAAAGTTGAATTTTCATTAGAAATTTACTGGATCTTAAATATTAAAATAAGAGTTACACAAATTTGCTTTGCTGAATAAATCAAGTCACACATATACTTTGAATCTCTTTGGGAATTCCACAATGCTGTTTCAGCTGTACTCTCAAAATCTATTCTTAAAAGGATTACTGATGAAATGATATAGGATGTCTTGAAGCTAAAAGAAAGCAATTTTGTATAATGTTTCCTAAGAATAGAGTTGAAGTGATGTCAATTTTCAAAGGGGTTAGAGAAGAATGGTCCTTAGCTATTGAATACCCCCACACATTAGATATGGGGTCACAGATTCTATGCCACAAAAATAGTGTGGTGTTGAAAATAAAAAATATGCACATGGTACATATGATAATTTGGTACTGCTTCTTAGTCCAAATTATTTTTAGTCCATTTCATAATAGCCAATTACAAGTTACTCAAGGGACATGGATCATGCAAATCAGCTCATATCTCACCAAGTGACTGTTCCTCATGTGTTTTGAGCTATTATCTTCATTACAGTGCAGCACATGAATCCAACTCAGTCTGTAATGTAATTGCTATAAATCAAGCATTCATTTGCTTTTATTTATTACCTACTATAAAGAGTTTTAATAATATTTAGAGGACATTGCAATAAAAGCAATCATTTATTATGTCTGCTTACAGGGTCACTCAAGGTTTTCAACAAAAGCCAATGTCATTTCCTAATCTTTTAATATTCATAAGGTAATATCATTCACAAATGGTACATTATGATTTATAAATATTTCCTGGCCAGGAACATAAAAGCATCATTATAATCCCTCCCAGAAAAAGCAGTGAGATTCTTTGGGGCAGATAGCAACCCAAGGCACCACAGGCCTGTGTCTACACCTAATCTTGTTTCTCATAGTGTGCCCTTGATCATACCACTTAGACTCAATTCCCAGTTATAAACAACAGAGGGTTTGGTTTGCAGAGCTCTTCTGCAAAGGAAGGTCTGCGCTAGTAATTCAGAAAGTGGTTGTATTTTCCCTTCTCCTCTTTAATAATAATGAAATAGATGGTGTGGTAGGGTAGATGGCTTTGGATAAGAAGACAAAAAAAAGTAGGTCCAAGCCCTGTTTCCATCAATTACTGCACGTGTGACCTTTACCAAATGAATTAATCTCTAAAAGCATCTGTCTTCTTTCATGTAAAATGGGGATAATAATACTTGGTCTATGTATTCCAAGAATCTCTGCAAAGATTATGTGAAAACTACTTGCAAGATATAAAGCAATTCAACTATTAGTTGAAAACACAATATTCTTGTGAGTAAGGTGCAGATAATTTTCTTCCAGGACACTCTTTGTGAAATTGTGTTTTACAAAATTGAAGAAATATATTACTTTGTGCTCATCTACAAGAATCCTAGGATTTCCGTTTTGGGGCACTTACATTGAATGCACAAATTATTGTTAAATTTTTTCTGTGATATTACAGACTTTGCTCAGGCATTTTAAATGATGGGCAGCTCATTGCTCCTAACAGTAACATACTAAATATGATAATTATCTCTAGTTTAGTCCTAAAATCTGTTTTGGGTGGGGAGAGACAGAAGAGGTCCAATGTCTCATCTTTGTCAGGCCCAATCTTAGACAAGTGTGATGTCCTTCTTCAGTCTTGTCTGTGAAATATTTCCAATTTCTTCAACAATTCTTCATGAAACATGATTTCAAGTTACTAGTCAATGTATTCTGAACAACTCAGTTTGACAAAACTTAACTTTACTAACAATACTGAATAACTAGTATGTGCCAGAGGTACAAAGAGTGCCCTGGAGAACTCCAACTGCAGCCAAGCCAGTCCCACATTTATGACTATCTATAGTACAACATAGTTAGCTGAAATGTGCCGCATGTGTGCTTTATGCCAAGCTTTATTCTAGGGACTAGGAATTCAGCAGTTAGGAATGGTTTCGGCCTTTATCAGGCTTTCCTTTTGTGGGGAAAAAAGACAAATAAGTAGACAAGTGAACAAATTTACCAGGTGGGTGCTATGTTCTGAATGTTGAAACCTAATCACCAAAATGGCAATACGAGGAGGTGTGGCCTTTGGGAAGTGATTAGATTATGAAAACAAGACCCACCCACCATGAATAGGATTAGTGTCCTTGTAAAACAAAACCCAGACCTGGGGCTGGGGCTTGATCTGCCATGTGAGCTTCCATCAGTAAGAGAGCTGCCTTAGGCTCTCACCAGACATCACATCTCCTGACACCTGGATCTTGGACTTCCCAGGTTCCATAATGGTAAGAAATAAATTTCTGTTGTTTATAAGCCCTCTAGTTTATTTTGTTAGAGCAGCCTGAACGGACTAAGATGGTGAGGGAGGAAAGGGTGTTTCAGAAAGAAGAAAGAGCATGTGTCTGTGAAGGCAGGGACCATTTCTATCTTGCTCACTCTCACACCCCCAGTACCTGGCAAAGTACCTTAGAACATAATGTGTATTCAGTAAGTAGCCTGAATAGTGAAAGGAACAGCAAGGCAGTAAGAATCCCTAGAAGATGTGGCATAGGAAGAAAATGGATTTAAGGAAGTAAGAAGGGACCTGTGGCAGGTATGAGTTGAGAACCTGCCTTTATCCCTTTAGACATATAGGTCCAACTTCCAAACACCACCATCTCTATTTCTTTGCTTCAGGGCTTTATCAGGCAAGTAGTGCCAAAGCCACTTCACCTGCCTTTGAAGAATTCTAGAAGTGCTGAGAAATTCACCCCCCGTTAAGCCCAGCCCAGAGTAGTCTTCGGCCAAACACCCGTAAGAGTTGGTATATAAATACCCCAGTTCCCTTGCCACTTTGGTGGGACAATTCTGTGGCATAAGTTCTAATGCTACCAAATTTTTTCTTAGTGAACTAATGTTCAGTCACCTTTAATGCTGACTGTCTAAATAAGATACAACTCATTGGCTAACTTCTCTTTTACATACCATTTACCTTCTCCTCTATAAGTGTTACTTTCATCAAACAAATATATTGTTCAAATCCTTATTTCAGGGTCTATTTCTGGAAACCCACTCTAAGACAAGGCCACATAATGAAATCAGGCTAAGATTAAATAATACTTAAAGTATTAAAGATTAAATAATACTTAAAGTCTATCAAAACACAGTCTGTTAGTGCTATATTAGCAGTATAATTAAAGCATTCAAGGAAATTTTTTCATAGCATTTTATGAGTTTTATTTAGCCTAGGCTGGACTCTGGGTGGAGCCTCAGCCCCTTCCCCCACCTGTGAGCCACAGTAGAAACAAGAAAGGAGATAAGAGCTCTTTTTGCATATTCCTGCCCTGGGTATAAATTATATTCTTAGCTAGAGAAATCTATCTCCATATAGACCCCTGTGGAGGTTTGGGAGTAAAACAAGAATATGGGACATACTTTGACTTCTTGTAGCACATTAACTTTGTAGCCTAGCCATACTGAGCATGTTGCAGGACTCCTGAAAAGTCCCATGCCATGACACACTGGACATGGGACATGAAGGCTACTCTGGACATTCGTGGATCCAAAGGAGGACTGGCGGGTCTGGCCCTAGTGCAGTGACCTCTCTAGATTCACTGACAGACCTGGCCTGACTGCCCTGGATATCCTAACAGTCATGATTCTCAACATACCCATTTTCTCAGATGCAGCACTTCAGAGCTTCTACCCTGGATGTCAAACAGACTACAGACACTACAGTGGACTTTGGATCACCCACTCCCATTGACCAGTCCCAGAACTTCAAGCTTCCTAGGGAGGTCGGGATGACAATTTACCTTATTTGCAGGGCCCAAAGTGCTACTACTTTCTATTTAGGTATAATATGTTTCTATTTTGTAAAATAATGACTCTAAAAGATTAACAGATATTATTTCCTAGTTGTAATTCCAGCCAGTGGATGTGCAAGTATCTAATTATTGTGGGCCATTTATAATTAATGTAAATAACCCAAGTCCATTTGATTATGACTGCTGATAAGAATTTTATGTGTTTCTTAGTATATCATTACTTATTCTTCTAAATTTAATCTTAGCATGAAAATAAGGTGTAACTTTAAATAAATTCTTCTATATTTTAACTTAACTCATATCAATGTATATAAGAATTTGAATAGCTTCCGAGAATATCACAGACTAACAAAATCAGCTTTTACTTTCTGATTTCTATATTTAATTGTGGTCACCTATAAGTTGGTCTCTCAATAATTTGATTACTGAATCTATATATATAAAAAATATTTTTTATCAACTAATAATTAAATATTTAAATATATATGAATAAATATGCTAATATGATAGGCAATAATTATAACATTGTAATTGTAACATTGGGTACAGCCACCAGATATAATTTTTGCTAAAAATTTGACAAATATTTATAATTTCATAACCTCAACCCCTCTACAGAGCTTGAGTGAAAAACATTTTTTACAGTTATACATTGATCTGTCAATCCATATTTGTAAATTTATATTAATTATACAGAGACATGAAATAATTTGGCAACAAGGAAGCATATAAAAATTTTGCTTAGAGTGTCAAAAATTGGGAAAAGTATAAATATTTAGTTACCTAAAGTTGATGAAGTTAACATTAGTGGTCTATATCAATACTCTTTTAAGCCACTAAGAATGATATCCTGAGTATTAATATTAGAGAACAATCTGTTGTTCATCTCTTAAAAACAGGTTACAAAATGGTATATAAAATGGGTTTCAAATTTTGTAAAATAAAATTTATGTAGCTATGTATATAAAAAATAGTTGTAAGACTAAACATCAAAAGAGTAATGTGTTTTACATTATATATCAGGGGTGGCGAACACGCGGCTAGAGCCGCATGCGGCTCCCGGCCAAAATGAATTTCAGCTCTTTGCCTCTTATCATTATTTTGTATACTGTGGCTCTTTGCCAAGTTTGGATTTTGTTATGCTGCTTCTGAGGAGGGA
>CAUYPK010076778.1:0-16524 GCA_963574355.1 Loris lydekkerianus
TGGAACATATTCTCCTTAGCAAAGTATCCCAGGAATGGAAGAAAAAGTATCCAATGTACTCAGCCCTACTATGAAGCTAAACTATAGTTTTCACATGAAGGCTATAACCCAACTATAGCACAAGACTATGGGGAAAGAGCCAAAGAAGGGGAAGGGAGGGGGGAGGTTTCAGTGGAGGGAGAGTAATGGGTCGGGCCACATCTATGGTGCATATTTTTATCTATAATTTAAAAAAAATAAATAAATAAAAATAAATAAATAAAATCTGATCCAAAATGAAAATATCAGTGACATCTTTAACCACTTACTGCAATGATATAAATAAGAGGCTAAAAGGGAAAAAAGTGCCAACTTGCCTGTGTTCCATTTTGGCGTGAAATACTAGTCACAAATGAGGTGAGTATTGATCAAAAGCCTGCTGTACTTTTATGAACACTGGGGACAGGAGGAAGGAAAGGGGGCAGGGCTAGGAGTGGATAAGTACTGAGTGTTGCGTCACAGTGGAGAAAATTATCTTTACTTCTTCCCCAATGTAAAGGCCTCAACAGAGGCAATGGAGGAACGGCTTGACAAGGGGGCCCTAGAAGACTTCTGAGCTGAGATGCAAACACAGAGATCAAAGAATACGTTTAAATTCAAATATTAATAACTCATTTTGAACATCAAATGAATGTCAGATGATTTAAACAACTAATATCTACTTTAGTTGTCCCAATATTGTTTTAAGATAGGTGGTGCTATTTCCATTTGTCAACTGAGAAATTTAATATAGAGAGAAGTAGGATCAAAAAGGCAAATTCCATACTAAACAGAGATAGACAAGATTAATCCAGTGCTAATGAACATTTAACAATGGACTGTCTGGAGGGAGGATAGGGCACAGCTGGGAAAGAACCCTGATACTGTGGCATTTGCTGATTTCCCTGGTGCAAATGCTCACCATGGCCAGTTTCGAGCTATCACTGGTAAAGACACTGAACACCAAAATCTGAAGAGATATAAACTGGAAAAAAGCAGCTCCAGCACACCAGTGAATCAGAGCTGCCCCCTCCCTTTTTTTTTTTTTATTAATATTAAATCATAGCTGTGTACATTAATGCGATCATGGGGCACCATACATTGGTTTTATAAACAGTTTGACACACGTTTATCACACTGGTTAATATAGCCTTCCTGGCATTTTCTTAGTTATTGTGTTAAGACAATTATATTCTTCATTTACAAAGTTTCACATGTACCCTAAGAGGACTGCTTGAGCCCAGGAGTTTGAGGTTGCAGTGAGCTATGATCAGATCGCTTTACCATAGCCTGGGCAACTCAAGTGACACCCTGTCCCAAACAAACCACAACAAAACAAAACCCAGGGCATGATGGCTCTCGCTTGTAATCCTAGCCCTCTGAGAGGCCGAGATGGGAGGATTACTTTTTACTTGAGACCACCCAGAACAAGAGCAAAATTATGTCTCTACTAAAAATAGAAAACCTAGACAGGCACTGTGGTGGATGCCTGCAGTGCAGTTACTCAGGAGGCTGAGGCAGAAGGATTGCCTAAATTTAAGAATTTGAGGTTGCTGTGAGCTAAGCAGATGCCGTGGCACTATAGTCTGGGCAACGGAGCGATACTCTGTTTCAAAAAAAAAATTTGATATAAATGATATATATCATATGATTTATAAATAATAAAATATAAAATACTTTTCTTTTTTGAGACAGAGTCTCACTCCATTGCCCCCGGTAGAGTGCTGTGACATCACAGCTCACAGCAACCTCAAACTGCAGGGCTCAAGCTATCCTCTTCCCTCAGCATCCCAAGTAGCTGGCACCACAGGTGCCTGCCACAATACCCGGCTGTTTTCTCGTTGCAGTGGTCATTGTTGTTTAGTTGGCCCAGGCTGGGTTCGAACCCCCTTAGCCTGGGTTTATGCAGCCAGTCCTGTAACCACTGTGCTACAGGCACCGGGCCAATATACAATACTTTTCATGGAAAATTTCATGTAGACAAATGATTCTCACAAAATGCTGTAGAGCTGCCCTTTTAAAGACACATTTGTCCTCTTAGTTTTCATATGTACACTTTTCTCGATTAATTTAACATGCTAAATCTTACTTTCCTGCTTCTGTGAATCCAGTTTTGCTTATTTCATGATAGCAAATATACATAGATCAAAGGAGGATATATTGAATGCAGTTTATTGGCAAGAGTTTTTTTAAACAGGGATAAGATGAATGAATACACAGCCCAAAATATTTATACTTCATTACTTTTGTTTGAATGTTTTATCATTAAATGAAATGAGATCAATTTCTATCAAAATCATCTATTTATTATCTGTCTATATGTATGGGTACACGTACATATACTGATGCATCCCCATTTCCTTTTTGTGAATGCATGATATAGGAAATCTCTACATTTCACTGGAATCATAATACATACTTGGGAGTTATGCTAAATTACACTCAACCTTATCAAATAACCAGTTACTTATTCACAGTTTATTCTATGGCTTTTTCTATGCTATTTCTATGTAAAACATATTTTTTCTATAGAAAAAGCATATTTCTTTTACAAGAAATTACAAGTTTTTACAAGAATTATGAAGATTCTCTAAAAATATTTAGCAAGCCACAAATTTGCCTTTTTCTGATGAATTATCACCATATTGGCAGTAATTTTCTGTTAATTTGATATTTAATTCATCCTATGGTTATTTTTGTAGTTGATTTTTGGTCCTAAGGTAAATGTTTCCAAACATCTTGCTAATTTTCCCAGCTGGTTACTTTTTTTTTAAGAGTCAGAGTCTCACTTTGTCCCCTTGGTAGAATGCTGCAGCGTCACAGCTCACAGCAACCTCCAGCTCTTGGGCTTAGGCAGTTCTCTTGCCTCAGCCTCCCGAGTAGCTAGGACTATAGGTACCTGCCCCAACGCCTGGCTATTTTTTTGTAGCAGTTTGTCTGGGGCTGGGTTCAAAACCACGACCCTCAGTATATGGGGCTGGCACACTACTCACTGAGCCACAGGCACCGTCCTGGCTGGTTATTTTTAAGAGACTAAAGACAATACAATTGTTTCTAGATACACTGAAACCATCTTGCTCTCTGCAAATATTGGGCTTTATTGTTCTGTCACTGAGCATTTTTTATTCCCCATGTAAAAACAATGAAAAGTTTGAAAAATTATATTTAGTTTTAAATTGTTTAGTCCTGAGAAACAAAAGCCATTAATCAGTTGTTCTTGTTTTTTTAATCACAATTCTTTTCCAAGAAATTCTGAGTCTCCGTATAGTTGTGCTTCCTTGGAGGATGAGAGACTCAAAGCATGATGTATTCTTGCCTAATTTATTTGTAAATACACCTGAGCCTATTTGAAAGTAAATTTGGATTGCCAATATATAAATAGTTTTAGAGAGTCAGGTGAAACTTTTTGATTTCATCTTCTTAATTTCCTTCTTAATTTCCAACATGAGGTTGATTAAATATATTTTCTTTACAAAGAAAACACATCACTCTAGGGTTCTAAGAAAGCATCAGTGAAAACAAGGGCATCAACGTCTTCCATTAGTCAATTTTAGTGTAATAATTTAAATTTTGCCTCCTTTCAAATGGGTCTATAAGCATATTTTTTTACTTATAAAGTCATGTTAGTTTTTAATAATTGCCATGGGTTATTAGAAGAGATGAAACCAAAGGGATATTTATTTAAATTGAACATAATCTTCTCAGTTAAGTAGGTTTAATTTTAGATTTATCTGCTCAAAGTCTAGATAGTTTTTTTATGGCATTTTAAAATGACAAATAGTTGTAGGCATTAGAATATGTGAATACAATTTTGTTTGAAGGAGACTTAATATTTTTTTGTCAACCAAGAAATAATTTTGGGGGGGAGAAACATTATTCTATCCCTATAATTCAGATGTACTTTGGCTCTCAACATTGTGTGAATTGAAGAGGGAAAAAAAGAGATAATGTAAAAGGTAAATGTATCAAAATGTTAACAATTTGTGAAGCTAGGTGAAGAATGCATGGGAGTAGATTATACTTTATTTGCAATGTTTCCAAGTGCAAATTTTCTTGGAAATGCAGTTCCCTTTAAAAGGAAACAGACTAATGGTATCAAGGTGCTCCTGCAGTATATTTGGCTCCAGTTGTAGCCTTTTAAGATTAGGTGGACATGGACAAGGCTAGGGCTCCATGGACATAGCTGATCCAGCCACTTACTGAGTCAATTTACAGAAGGAATTTCTAGGACAGGACTGACAAGTCATTCATCAGGTAAAAATGTGCAATGAGGTAGGAAACAGGAAATGGACAAGAGCTGGTGAAGCCAGACAAACCTAATCCCTTGATGAGTAAACAGAGAGAATCTGGATCCTGGCAGAGCAAGGGGAACACCTGTGATGCAGGTAGGGGGTCTCAGGAGCTTTGAATTCTACTTTTGTACCTAATTGCAATTTTGTTACTTTGACTATGTTCTTAAAATACAAGAGCCATAAACTTTTCTGAATGTCTGTTATCACGTAGTTAAATGTAAATGAAAATACCTAATTCAATGAATACTGTGAGAATTAAAAGAAATACAGGGTAGTGATAAAGTTTGTGTGCAATTTAAAATAGTTGTAAATTTTCAATTGCACACAAACTTTACGAGCATCCTCCCTGGACCTACTGGAGCAGGTGGCTCCAAGACCAGTACAGGTTATACTGAGACGGTCTCTGAAAGTCCCAACATTGCATCTTCAACAAGCCTAGTGGGTTTTATGTTACTGAAACCCTTAAATATAAGAAAGTTTCAAAATGATGCTTTACATTTTGGTATGTGAACTGTTTTATGTTGTCCATTTTTTTTGTTTGTTTGTTTTGTTTTGTTTTGTTTTGTTTTGGGAAATGATCGGAAGCAAAACAAGAGAATTTCAAAGTAAGTCATGAAATGTTTATGGAAGATTTAGGCAAGATCATTATGCCTGCTAACTTTAAATATCTGTTTTCAATCTGAGAAGACAGACAAATGATCTATCAGCGTATGCTCAGAAACTTTCACTTTTATAACAGCATTTTAATTTCCTAAATATTTACTTTTGTATTTTAAAAAATACTTTGCATAATCCTACTCACATTAATAAATAACGAATTTAGCCAATTCTCTGATGGAATCAGAGTATAGAACTATTTCCAGGTGAAAAATAAACATTACCACTAATATTATTCTAGACAAAGGAAATAATAGGATTTATTTTTAATCAATATTTCACATTATTATTTCATGTTACCCTATAGGATATATATTTTATTAAAAATGTGACACATCATTTTTTCTTCTTTTTTTGCTTTTTGTTCCTTGTCATTATGACTAGCTTCACCATAATTTAAGAGACAAGTTTGTGAACCTCCTCTACATACCTGTCCTACATTAGAAATAACTAGGAATAGAAGAGAGTAGTAATAAATGAAGTAACAATGTATTTTATGTTTGCATAGTTGTAATTATTTTTAAATACATTTTTAATATATTTGTTTAAATATAATATGTATTGAAAAATTATTACATTTAAATATAGTAATATTTAAAACAAAATTGTGTTTAAAACAAGTTAGCTTAAATCTTATTTTTTATGCATCTATGGTAGTATAATATCTGTACCAAAGTTACTGACTCATACTCCCCAAATGAGAACATTAGCGAAATTGATTTTGTCATATAATAACTATACACAAAAGTTTTCTTTTACAGCAAAAATGAAAAATTATGGCAAAAAAAAATATTGCTTTATCATAATACAGCATACCTACTATCTATTTCCATGGCCATATTTTTAAGTAATGTAAAATCTGTACACAGTCTGTACTAGAGGAAGGGGCACTTACCTAAATAGAAGGTTGCACTTTTCCAGAATCTTGCAGAGTTGAGAAATTTGCAAAGTCGGGTGAACAAAACAAAAAGGAGAACAAAACTCATGTTTTAATTGGTTATAAAACTTAAGAGAGATCTACCCAAGTTGTTGGGGTTGTGAAATTACTGATAATGTGAACAGTATTACAGTCTCATTTAACTTTTGTTAAAGCATACAAGTTTATTATTTTGAGATCTGTTCCTTCTATTCCTACTTTATTGAGGTTTTTATCAGAGAGGATGCTGGATTTTATTGAATGATTTTTCTGCAAATTTTGAGAAAATCATAAGGTTTCTGTTCATAATTTTATTCAGTGAGTCACATATATTGATTTATGTATGTTGAACAATCCTTGAATCTCTTGGGTGAAAGGGATCGTAGTTAATTATTTTTTTGATGTGCTGTTGAATTCAATTTGCTAGTATTTTCTTGCGTTTGTGAATGTATATTCATGATAACTTTTTGTCTGTGTTTTGTTGTTGTTGTTGTCGTTGTTGTTGCTGTGTCCTTCCTGGGCTTTGGTATTAGGATGATGCTGGCTTCGTAGGATGAATTGAGAGGATTTCCCCATCTCAAAGTTATAGAACAGTTTCAGTGGGATAGGATAACAAAGGATAACTAACTCCTTTGTTAGTCTGGTCGAATTCAACAATGAATCTGCTTGGTCCTAGGACCGTGGTGGTGTTGGTTTTGTTGGGAGATTTTTTTATTACTGTTTCAATCGTGCTATTTGTTCTTGGTCTGTTCAGAATTTCTATTTCTTTCTGATTCAAGCTTGAGAGGTTGTATATTTCCAAAACTTTATTTATTTCCTGTAAATTTTCTAGTTTTTGTGTGTAGAGATTTTCATAGTGATCAAAATACAAAAGATGGTATTTTGTATTTCTGTACTATTGGTTGCGATGTCCTCTTTTTCCTTTAGATTGAGTTATTTGAACCTTTGTCTTCCATTTGTGACTAAACTAGCTTGTGGTCTATGAACTTTTTATGTATTTTCAAAGAATAACTTTTGTTTCATTGATCTATGTACTTTTTTCCAGTTTCAATTATCTTTAGTTCTGCTCTTTGTAATTTCTTTTATTCTGCTAGCTTTGGGTTTGTTTCCTTCTTTTTCTAGTTCTTGTGGTACAACATTAAATTGCCATTCAATTTGAGAAATGTTTTGATTTTCATCTTGATTTCATCATTGACCCAAGGTTCATCCAGCAGTAGGTTGTTTAATTTCCTAAGAAAAGCCATATATGACAAACTCAAAGCCAAAAACGTATGAATGGGTAAAAGGTTCTCAACGTACTGTGAAAGACAAGGTTGGCCCCTTTCACCTGTTGTATTCAACATGGTACTAACTCTCCTAGCCAGAGCAGTCAGCTCTGAGAAAAAAATAAAGGTCAACCAAACTTAAAAAGATAAGGTAAAATTATCCGTGTTTGCTGAGAAAATGATTGAATATCTAGAAAACGCCATCTAAAACTGCTAAAATAAAACCAACACATTAAAAAATTAACAGAGAAATAAATAAGTAAATAAATAAATAAAATATACAATGTTAGTCCAGGTTGCTCAAGAATGTTAAACTAGAAAAACAAGTCCTAACTGGATAATATATAAGGAAGAGTTATTGCATAAAAATCAGGCTAATTTTCACCTGACTTTTGTCTGTCTGTTAATAGTATATCAGAAATCCTAATCTGAAATTATTAACATTTTATAAAAGCAAAATGCTTATAAAATTATTGCTATGATTCCCAAAGGCTTTTATAGAAGAGCCTCCAAAACTCATAGTTTGCTATAAATCTTCAATAAACTTCAATTAAAACAAAATTTTAAAGTATAGTTGTATACAGAATTAGACCTTACAATATACAAATTCCTACTGCATATATATACATATATATAAATTTTTAATTTTTTTTTCCAGTTTTTGGCCAGGGCTGAATTGAACCCACAACCTCCGGCATATGGGGCCAGCACACTACTCCGTTGAGCCATAGGCACTGTCCCCTACTGAGTATATTTTAACCAATGCTCAAGGCTTTAAAATTACGACAAACTTACACAACCTGAAGAATATCAAAATATTGAAGAATTTTAATATTTGTGTTTGTTTTAATCACCTGGCTTTAATTGCCTCACACTGCAAGTAATTTGAAGTATAAATTATAATAAAAAGCTGTTTAATATGCATGTTCTTTTTTGGGTAACTTCTATGAACTGAATGGTTTTCTTTTTCTTTTTTCCTCCCAGAATTTATATGGTGAAATTCTGTCTCCAATGTGATAGTATTTAGAAATGGGACCTTTGGAACAAAATTAGATCATGAAGACGGAGCACTCATAATGGTATTGGTACCCTTTTAAGAAGAGACAGGGAAGGAGTCATTTCCTCTGTCATATCAGGACACAGGAAAGAGGCTGAAGGTTCTGCGTGTAAACCAGAAAAAAAAGGGCCTTTACCAGGAGCTGAGTTGGCCAGCTTGATCTCAGACTTTCTAGTCTTTCTATTTGTCAGGAATAAATTTCTGTTGTTTATGCCACTCAGTCTGTGGTATTTTTGTTATGGTAGCACTGACTGACTAAGGCAGCCTCTCAGTATACACAGGAGGCTCTCAACACAAGCCATTTTAGGGTGAAGCAAAGGACGCACCAAGAGAGGATGATGTAATTTGTTACTCACATAATGAAGTCTTTTTGGGAAAACAGACCAAAGTCTCAAGCAGGTCTAAAAAATTATTAATAGGGTTTTCTTGTGCCTCACTTATGAAGCTGGGGTAAATGTTTTTATGCTGGCCGAAGTTTGAGCAGTTTTAGCTTTCTGTCAATGCAGAGTCAGGTAGCATGGAGCTTTCTTCCTGGTTTTCCCAGATATGGGATAAGAGTGCAAGAGGGAAAGCTAGTGACTGAAAGCTCTCATGGGTCAAACAACAAATGTAGAGTCAAATGTTTTATTAAAATTTACCTCGGATAATTGACTGATGATTGAAATAAGCCAGGTTTACTATATTGAATTTTTCCTTGGTTATGGAAGCTATTCCATGGTTGATAAGGAAGGTGAATTTCTATTGAAAACCCAGGATTGTGTTTCTTGTAAAATGAAATAAGTATTTTTGTCACTGTCAATTGTGTTTGAAATTCAAAGTGGGTCACCTATGTCTCCTTTAGTTATTTAATTGTGCAGCAATGTGTGTGATCTTGATTTATATTTTGGTTATCTGTGAGGTGAGAAGTTCCCAGAGGGCTTTTAATCCACAGAAGGGGCAACATCCTATAGGGAATTGTTGTCCTCCCCATGGTTCACTTGACTCTAGCAGGTCTATGATCAAACGTCACTTTCTTAGAGGGTTTTTCCATGAAAGGTCTTTCACAATAAACACTCCTTATGCTTGTTAATTTAGAATACCTCCTATTGCTTTTTTTCCACTTTCTTTATTGCATTGTGTGGCATTATATTATGTATCTTTTTTATTTGATTTCTCTAACAAGTTGTAAGTTCCATGAACGCAGACATTTTATCTTGTCACATGTATATTCTTGGTTTTCAGGAGAGCCTGGAGCTTAATGAATGATATTTAATAAATAAATCAATAAGAGAAGTTGGGCCTACATCAACTTAGGCAATAAGAGAAAAGGTGAGTTTTCCAGGGGATTTAGGGACAAAAGACATGGGAAGTAATTCTTTCTTTGTAGTTGGACATCAGCAGGGAAGCATATGAACCCACCAGCCATTGGTTGAAATCGTTATGTATTAAAATTGTTATTGTCATTGTCATTGTATTAAATTGTCATTTAATACAATTAAACACCTGTAGCTCAAAGCAGTAGGTCCCCAGCCCCATATGCCAGAGGTGGCGGGTTCAAACCCAGCCCAGGCCAGAAACTGCACAAAAAAAAAAAAAAAAAAAAAAAATTGTCATTGTTCATAAGCTATCTTAAGAACAAAGGGAAAAGAAACATTCTTAAATGAACTGGTCACTAAGCAGGGAAGTCAATAATACAGAAAAATCTGGCTCCTTTGTCATCACAGAGCTTGAGGTTCAGTTCAAATGACTGCTTTTCAACATAATTGGGCTAACCGTATTTTCTTTATGTTGGTGAAATCATCCCAAGTAATATAATTCAGTAACTTCAGTACCACTGTAGAATATTAGAACAGTAGTGAAAATACAAATTATTTACAGATGTTCATTTAAAAGTGTACATATGTGGCATTTAGAGCAGAAGACAAGTATGAAAAAATATGGCAGATTCATAGCTTTAAAATTTTATATAAATTTATTCTACTTAATGGTACTCATTCTTTGTATTATCACCAAGATGTTTCATTATAGACAAATTTTATTATTTAAATATTTTACTATGGTCAGTCATTACCCTGGTCACTTTATTATGTGTAATATACTTTATAGAGATCCATTATATACACATAGTTCCAGATTTTATATTAAATAAGCATACCTTTGGTTCTATAAAATACATGTAAATTAATGTGATTATTGCAAACATACACGAGGTATTTACTGGTGGATCTAAATTACCGAAATCATTCTTTCTTTTATAAGTTTCTCAAAGGATTTTCAATTAAACATTTTCACCAAAAGATGTAGGTATTCCTCTATATTTATAAGTGGCATTATAGTGAAAGATAATGTGAATAAATAAATGCATATATACATATTAAATCTCCATAATTTCTATGCCAAAAATTTAGTTTTTACTAAATATTTTGCAGTGGCCTCAACAATTTCTAGGAATCTGTGTGTGTGTGTCCTGTTACTTCACCTATTGAGATTTTTTTTTCTTAATCATTCAGAGGTGACTGTGGTCAGCTTCTTCAGATTATATATTAGGCATTTGATTTTTAAAAAGTAATTTAATCAATATTAAATTGCTACATTTGAGGATGCAAAGAACCATACAGTGAAATAAATATTTTATTTCTGATATTTTAAAAAATTCTTAAAAGGAAAATAGTTTTCTTCACATTTACTTGCATAGGAACATCCTATTGCATATATTAAAGACATTCCTATGAAGATATAAGATTTTAAAATTATTTTAGCTCATTAGTGGGACTTTAAAAATAGAAAAAAAAGAAAGTCATATTTTATGTAAATTCTAACTTGAATTTTTAAGTGTAATTATTTTAAATACTTATATATTCCAAAACTGATTATATAAATATTAAAGATAAATGTTAGCTGAATTACTTTTATTTTATAAAGAACCAATATTGATAATATAATGCAAACATATATTATGTATACACACACAATTATAACTGTGTATTATGTATAACAATTTGATGTATATATGTAATTTCAAAAATTCAAGGCAAATTTTCATTTCTCCAAAACATCTACATTTACCATTCTTACATTTATAAGCTTTGTTTACATATGTATACACATTTTAAGAAAGGAAAAAAACTGTTAAATTTGTAATATTCAAGTCACGTTTCACTATGCAATTACAAGAGGTGCTTGATATGACTTATATTCATCTTCTGTTGTTGGTATATGTTGAGTATTATGATTTTAATACAGTTTTTTCCTTTCTTAAAATGTGAAAGCATTATTTAGGTACCCCATGTATACGCATGTATACACAGACACACATACCCACACATGAATATTGTTTTAGTTTATGTAAAAATAACTATAAATGAATAAGAAATTATTCATATTTTATTTTTTGATTTTTTTTCTACCATTAATGTTAGAAATTGGTTTTCCCCATGGACAATATATAAGTACTATAACATACAATATTACCTTATGAGTAAACTAAGAAAATTATTTCAAAAGCGAAGATTTCATTATATATTTTTGCTTTCTACAGATCTAGTAGAACAATTGAAAGAATATACTTTTTGACTGAATACTGACAGTGTCAAAGAATAAAATTCAAGTATTATGTATGTATTGAGATTTACAGATGTTCAATGCTTATAATTTTGATTTGGAAAGCGATACAAAAAATACAGAATATTTGGAACATACCTTTTTATGTTGTTTAACCCTTTTTTTCCTTTTTTATTAAGTTCTTCCATATGAATACTAATATAATGGCATATTCTATGCCCAATATGCCCTAGAATTTGTCTATTTTATGAATAGTTTCAAAATATTCACTTATATTATATTATTGAAATACATCGTTTGACCATATATTTTTCTCAAAATTTTATTTAGTGCAGTTTCTTAGATTTGGCACCATTTCATTATTCCTTAATATGCAAAGTAATTAAAACTTTGTATAGTTCTAGCAGCAATGCAATTGTGAAGAAATACATTTCTATGTGCAATAGAGCGATGACAGCTAATTGGTTGATTCTAAGATAACAAATATTATTTTTTAAGACCCAAGGAAAAAAGGTAGTAGTTAAGACTAGTGGAGAATCTGATTATAGAAATAATAGATATTTTAATTTAAGTCATTTAAATATGAAATAACATGGCACATTTTATTATTTAGTTTGATTAGTCCTCTTACAAGAATAAAATTTAAGGAAAAAAGATTCAACACTGAATATGTCATCATAAATTTTTTAAAAATCATTTTGTTGGTTGAAAAGAAACAAACTGATACTAAATACTTAAGGCATATTTTGAATTTATTTAAAGAATGCTACATGATAGTCTAGAGTGTTCTTGAGTACAAGGCTATGTCTATTGAATTTTATACTCTATATACATAAAAGATATTACTACCTTTACATATTTCTATAGGTAAACAAAGAGAAAAATTATTTCTTTTATTTATTAGATATATTTATATATGTTATTATATTTATATAATATATATAATTATATATTACATATTATTTATATATATATTGTTCTTTTATTTATTTATATATAAATCATTTCTTTTATTTATTAAATTAGCATTTAGAGTAATAAGTTTCCATTACTCTTGAGAAAGTAAAATAAAAATTATAACATTCATATTATAGATGTATATGAGACACAAAATAAGAAATTGTTCTAAGATATTTACCTTTACTTTTAAGTTTTACTTCAAATAAAAAACAAGTATTTAAAATCCAAAATTAGTACAAATCTGTAAGACGCAAAAGCACTTTTATTTTCCCAAAAGTACTAATTCTGTATTCAAAAATAGAAAAATATTTTTACTTTAAAAAATAATTTGGGAGTAACAGCTTTACTGCAACTGGGCACGGTGAGTCTTGGCAGATAAGAATCCAGGCATCTCTAGCTGGTGGGTTCTGCCTATAATCATCCCTTTGAGGATACAGGGAGTCAGCAAGGGACTTCTGGACCCCAAGAGGAGGACAAAAACAGTGGAAAACTGGCAAGTGGTTGCGCATGATCAATTGACCTAATCCCACTGGCAGCCATAAGTACAAGCAGCAGTGAGACTGCAAACCAGAAAGGCCTTACCTGTGAACTGTTTTGGTGTTTTTGGACTTGGCGCTCATTTGAACTGCCTTGGGGAGAGCTTGAGCAGGAGTGCAGACAACTTTGGGCATTGTCTACGGTCTAAGACCAAGCCAGCAAGTTCTGCCCTCAGGGTCGCAGAGCAAGGATCCAACGGGAGCTAGTAACCTAGTGACTGAGCAGCCTAAATGCGGGGACTGAGCTGCATTACAGCCTTAACCCTCAGGGGCAGTTTTGGCACACATGAGCCTCAGGGTGTTGTCCTGGGTAGAGTGCCATGGCATCACAGCTCATAGCAACATCAAACTCCTAGGCTTGGTGCTGCCTGGACCTCCATAAGCGCTGTGACATGACCTGTGACCCAAGCCCACTGGGCTTCCTCATGCTCTGACCAGGAACTACAGGAGCCACACAACCCTACTTCCTCCCTCCTGTGTCCTCCATGCCTCCACACCAGCCCACTTGCCTGGCCAGGGACTCTGGTAGCTGTGTGCCCTCCAGAGCCCTCCCTGCCTCTGTGCAGAGCCCTTCTCCTGGCCAGAGACTGCTGGAGCCTTGGGCTATCTGCCCAAGTCACTAGGCACCAGGCACACCCAAAACTGTGCACACCACAGTTCAGCCTTGTTGCTAGATCTGGGTGTGTCACACTTCAGAGCTGCTTCCACAACCAGAACTCCCTGGCTGGGGCAGGCCCAGAGGAACTACAAAGGATCACTCCCTACAAAGATCTAGCAGCAATAGAGTGATCCTGCTGGGGTCTAATCTTGGAGAGACACCTTTCCAACTCTGAGAACGGCCAGAGGCAATGCTAAAAAACAATCATGAGGCAAAATCAATAGAAAAACTCTGGAAATATGAACAATCAGAGTAGATCAACTTCCCCAAAGATCAACGGGGCAGACACAGCATAAGATCCCATTCACAAACAAATAACTGAGATGTCAGAAATCGAATTCAGAGTCTGGATAGCAAATAAGATTGAATTAGAATTTCAAGCAGTAACCCAAAACATATCTCAAGAATTTAATGAATTCAAAAACCAAATGACCAAAGATTTTGACACATTGAGACAAGAAGTTGCAGCCCTCAAAGATCTGAGAAACACAGTAGAATCCCTCAGTAACAGAATGGAGCAAGCAGAAGAAAGGGTTTCTGACATTTAAGACAAAGCTTTTAATTGCTCCCAAACTCTCAAAGAGGAAGAGAAATGAAGGGCAAACCAGATCACTCTCTCAGAGAGCTCTTGGATAATTTGAAGAAAACCAATATTCGTCTTATAGGGATCCCCGAAAGCGACGAAATGTCTTCACAAGACACAGAGTCTCTTCTCCATGAGATTGTGAAGGAGAACTTTCCAGACATGCCAAGACATTCTGAAATTCAGGTACCAGACAGTTTCAGAACTCCAGCATGACTCAACCCTAATAAGACATCCCCCAGACACATCATAATCAATTTCACTAAAGTTAATATGAAGGAAAAAATTCTGAAAGCAGCCAGACGAAAGAAAACCACCACCTACAAGGGCAAGAATATTAGAATAACTGCAGATCTCTCTGCTGAAACCTTTCAAGCTAGAAGAGGATGATCATCAACTTTTTTTTTTCTTTTTTTGTCATCGACTTTTAATCTCCTAAAACAAAATAACTTTCAACCCAGGATCCTGTACCCAGCTAAACTGAGTTCATTTCTGATGGAGAAATTAAATACTTCAATGACATTCACATGTTGAAGAAATTTGCCATAACTAAACCAGCACGCTCCAGGATATTCACAGACCTATCCTCCATAAAGACCAGTGTAATCCTCCACCACAAAAGTAAACCCACTCAGAAAATATTGATCAAATTTCAACTTCCACAGTTGCAAAAGGATTAAAAATGTCCACCGAATTCTAGAAAGGCTTATCAATATTCTCAATTAAGGTGAATGGTTTAAATTGTCCTCTAAAGAGGCACAGGTTGGCTGACTAGATACAAAAACTCAAGCCAGATATCTGCTGCATACAAGAATCTCATCTTAAATTAAAAGATAAATATAGACTCAAGGTGAAGGAATGCTCATCTATACTCCAGGCAAATGGAAAGCAAAGCAGAAAAAAGCAGGCATTGCAATCCTATTCACAGACGCAATAGACTTTAAACCAACTGAAATAAGGAAGGATAAGAATGGACACTTCATATTTGTTAAATGTAATAATCAATATGATGAGATTTCAATTATTAATATTTATGCACCCAACAAGAATGCACCTAAATTTATAAGAGAAACTCTAACAGACATGAGCAACTTCATTTCCTCTAGTTCCATAGTAGTTGGAGATTTTAACATCCCATTAGCAGTGCTGGATCAGTCCTCCAAAAAGAACTTAAGCAAAGAAATTTTAGACTTAAACATAACTATTCAACATCTAGACTTAACAGACATCTACAGAACATTTCATCCCAACAAAACTGAATATACATTCTTCTCATCAGCCCATGAAACATACTCCAAAATCAACCACATCCTAGGCCACAAATCTAACCTCAGCAAATTAAAAAAAAACAGAAATTATTCCTTACATCTTCTCAGTCCATCATGGAATAAAAGTTGAAGTCAATAACAAAAGGAACCTACGTATTCATACAAAAACATGGAAGCTAAACAACTTTATGCTGAAGGATAGATGGGTTATAGACAAGATTAAGAAGGAAATCACCAAATTTTTGGAAAAAAACAACAATCAAGATACCAATTACCAGAATCTCTGGGATACTGCAAAGGCAGTCCTAAGAGGAAAATGTATAATACTGCAAGCCTTCCTCAAGAAAATGGAAAGAGAGGAAGTTAAAAACTTAATGGGACTTCTCAAGCAACTAGAGAAGGAAGAACACTCTAACCCCAAATCCAGCAGAAGAAAAGAAATAACCAAAGTCAGAGCAAAACTAAATGAAATTGAAAACAAGAGAATTATACAACAGATCAATAAATCCAAAAGTTTTTTTTTGAAAAGATCAATAAAATAGATAAACCTTTGGCCAAACTAACCAGGAAAAAACGAGTAAAATCTCTAATTTCATCATTCAGAAATGGTAATGATGAAATAACAACAGACCCATCAGAAATTCAAAAAATCCTTAACGAATACTACAAGAAACTCTACTCTCAGAAATATGAAAATCTGAAAGAAATCGACCAATACCTGGAAGTACGCCACCTACCAAGACTTAGCCAGAATGAAGTGGAAATGTTGAACAG
>CAUYPK010076779.1:0-55813 GCA_963574355.1 Loris lydekkerianus
TCTTTTCTTTTGACTTTGGACAGGTTCATCACAATGTGTCTTGGAGAAGCTCGGTTAGAGTTGAGGCGACCTGGGGTCCGATATCCCTCTGAAAGTAGTGTGTCAGAATCTTTGGTGATATTTGGGAACTTTTCTTTTATGATATTCTCTAATATGGCTTCCATTCCTCTGGAGCATTCTTCGTCCCCTTCTGGGATTCCTATAACTCGTATGTTGGAATGCTTCATAAGGTTCCATAATTCTGACAGTGAGTGTTCTGCTTTCTCTCTCTTCTTTTCTGCCTCTTTTACTATCTGAGTTATCTCAAGAACTTTGTCTTCTACCTCTGAGATTCTTTCTTCTGCATAGCCTAATCTGTTACTGATACTTTCCATTGCATCTTTAAGTTCCCTAATTAACTGCTTCAGTTTCTTCAGCTCTGCTATATCCTTTCTATATTCTTTATATCATTCATCTCTTATTTGATTCTGTTTTTGGATTTCCTTTTGGTTATGTTCCACTTTATTAGCATTTTCCTTCATTGTTTCCATCACTTCCTTCATTGTTTTCATCATGTGTATTCTAAATTCCCTTTCTGTCATTCCTAACATTTCTTTGTTGGTGGAATCCTCTGCAGTAGCTACCTCATGGTCCCTTGGAGGGGTTGTCCTGGACTGGTTCTTCATGTTGCCTAGAGTTTTCTGCTGATTCTTCCTCATGAGTGATTTCTTTTATCTGTTTCCTTGCCCTAATTTTCCTTTCACCTCCTCTTGCTTTCAGGTCCTGTGCCAGTGGACTAAGGTTTCAATGAGTCCTTTTGGTATAGGACCAGAAGGATGAGAAGGTTGAAAAGCAAGAAGGGATGAAAGAAAGAAGGAAAGAATGAAAAGAAAATAGAGAAAGGAGAAGGGGTAGGTAAAATGAATATTGACAAAAAGAAGAGAGGCACAGAAAGAGGGAGACAGAGAAATATAGGTGTACAGTAGGGTACTTTGACACAACCTTAAAAAACCTAAACCTCTGGGGGTGCCCTGTTGGGTGTTTCCCTTGAGGTCAGCAGCTCTTTGCTAACCTGATCAGACATAGTACCCCACCTCCACCAAGTAGAGAGGAAAGATAAAAATGCTATAAATCAACCCAAAACAAGCAAACAGAAAACTTTACAGAATAAAATTAGGTGAAAAAACAAATAATAGGGGTAGAAACATAAGCAAAAATGAAGTTCTAGTTATTGAAAAGGCAGCAATGGGAAATTGTATTTAAACTAGAAAAGTGGAGAAAGAAAAGAAAAAATCTGTACAGAGAAGGTTGAAATTAAAAAACAAAACAACAACACCAAAATAAACAAAAAACAAACAAAAAACAAAACAAACAAACAACAACAAAAAAAACAAACAAAGCGGTATATATATCTTGTTGAATATTGTCTGGGCAACAGGTGGTCTTCTGAGGTATGAGATGTTAATCACAATGCTGATACGACTGGAGGCCTCTGCTGATTTCTCAAACCCCACAGGGTAAACACCCTAAGTCTCTCTTCAGCCCTTTTAAAAGGCACTTTAAGCTTCTAAACTTGCTAATCAGAAGCTTTCCCAGGAAAGTGCTTGTCACTGGAATCACTGCTGAAGTGGCTATCCACTTACCCAGTGTGTCAAAACCGGTCTCACTCTGCCCCTGAGTGTTAGGGCTGTAAGGTGTCTCTGTGCCTGCCTTTCGGCTGCTCAGTCACTAGGTTACTAGCTCACACCCGATCCTTGCTCTGCAACCCTGAGGGCGGACCTTGTTGGGGCAGTTCTCTCACAATGGCTCCCTGCAGACCACAGCCAAACACCATTAGCTCCATCCATCAGGCTCAGCGGCTCAGACTGGGGCCCTAGACAATGCCCAAAGTTCTCTGCACTCCTGCTCAAGCTCTCCCCAAGGCAGTTCAACTGAGTGCCAAGTCCAAAAACACCAAAACAGTTCAGAGGTAAGGCCTTTCCGGTTTGCAGTCTCGCTGCTACTGCACTTACAGCTGTTAGTGGGATTAGACCCATCGAACACATGCCACTACTTGCCAGTTTTCCACTGTTTTTTTCCTCCTCTTGGGATCCAGAAGTCTCTTGCTAACTCCCTGTATCCTCAAAGGGATGATTATAGGCAGATCCCACCAGCCAGAGATGCCTGGAGTCTTATCTCCTCAGACTTACGGTGCCTAGATGCAAGTAAGCTATTACTCGGCTGCCATCTTGCTCTCCTGATGGATTATTATATTGAAAACTACCCTGGTATCACCAGATATTAAAATATTCAGATACAAGATAGTCATTCAACACTGGGAAGATTGACAGCAAATAGGACATCACTATGACACATAGTCATCAACTTGGACAAAGTCAGAATGAAGGAGAAAATTTCACAAGGAGTAAGAAGAAAGCAACAACTAACCTGAAGCAGAAAACCCATCAGGCTAAAGGAGATTTCTCAGCAGAGACATTAAAAGCCAGAGGGATTGGGACCCCATTTTTACTTTTTTTAAATGAAACAACTTCCAACCAAGAATTTTGTATCCTGCAAAACTAAGTTTCATAAATGATGGAGAAATAAAGACTTTTCCAGACAAGCAAACACTAAGGGAATTTGTTACTGTTAGACCTGCCCTGCAGTCTCAGAATTGCACCATACATGGCAGACATCATGACAGATATCCACCAGTATAGAAATATCTGAAAGTTAAAGCCCACGGCTCATAGAAAGCAATAGCACAAGAGGAAAAGCAAAACAGTAAGGTGCCATTCAACATGATGAACAGAACAGTATACCACATAATACTAGCTCACATTATATGTGAATGTACTTGATGCCACATATAAAAGGCTAGATGGCCAAATGGATGAAAAGACAGAACCCAAGTACATGCTGTCTCCAAGATACATTAAACTCATAAGGACTAAACAGAAACTTCAGGTAAAGGGATGGAAAAAATATATTCTATGCAAATGGAAAACAAAAGTGATCAGGTGTAGCAATTCTCATATCAGATAAAATAGACTTTAAATCAATAATGGTAAAAACAGACAAAGATGATAATTATATCATGGATAAAGGATAAATTCAACAAGAATATGTAGCAATCTTAAATATGTATGTACTTAACAGAGGAACTCCTAGATTCATTAAAAAAAATTCTACAAGATCTAAAAAGAAATTTAATAGTAGCATATAATTCTGATCACTTCAACATCCCATTGACAAAGCTATACATATCAATGAAGGGGAAATCAATAAAGAAACATGGATTTAAATGGGACTCTAGAGCAATGGGATCTCAAAGACATTTGCAGACTATTCTACCCCCAACCACTGAATTATTCTCATCAGCACATGGGTAGTCCCCAAGATTGATCATATCTTAGGCCACAAAACAAGTTTCAGAAAATTAAAAAAATTGAAATCATACCATGTATCTCTTCAGACCACAGTGGAATAAAACTAAAGATTAATTCCAAGAGAAACACTTAATTCTACACAAAGTCATGGCAACACAACCTGCTGCTGAACAATCCTCAAGTCAAGGATAAAATTAAAAGGGAAATCAAAAGATTCCTCAACTGAACGACAAAAAGGACACAGACTATAAAGATCTATGGGATACAGCAAAAAGCAGCCCTTAGGGGAATGTACATAACCTTAAACACCTGCATCACAGAGAAAGCTCACAGAGTAAGAAAATAATACCACCACTCAAGGAACTAGAAAAACAAGAGCAAACCAAACCCCAAGTCAGCAAAAGAAAAGAAATTGCAAAACTCAGAGAAGAACTAAACAAAATGGAAACAACGATAAAAAAATACAAAAGATCCATTAAACAAAATGCTAGTTCTTTGAAAAGTTAAACAAAATCAATAGACTACTAGCCAGATTAACCAGAAATAGGTTAATGAAGAGAAAGGACTCAAGCTCTGTCAGAAATTGAGAAGGAGACAATGTGGAAATTAAAAATATCATCCATGAATACTACACAAACCTCTATACATACAAATTAGAAAATGTAGAGGAAATGGATGAATTCCTGGAATCACACAATCTTCCAATCCTATATTAGGAAGCAATAGAAATCCTGAACAGGCTGGGTGTGGAGGCTCATGTCTATAATCCTAGCCCTCTGGGAGGCCAGGGCAGATGGATTGCTTGAGCTCAGGAGTTTGAGAACAGCCTAAGCAACAGTTGAGACCCTGTCTCTAAAAATAGCCAGGCGTTGTGGTGGGTGCCTGTGTCCCAGCTAGTCAGGAGGTTGAGACAAGAGGATTATTTGAGTCCAAGAGTTTGAGGTTGCTGTGAACTATGACACCACCATAGCACTCTACCAAGGGTGACAAAGTGCTACTCTGTTTCCAAAAAAAAAAAAAAAGAAAGAAAGAAAGAGAAGAAAAGAAAAGAAAAGAAAAAAGAAAGAAAGAAAAGAAAAAAAAAGAAATTCTGTACAGACTAATAACAAGAGATTGAAGCAGTGCTAAAAAAAAAAAAAAAAAAAAAAAAAATCCCCCAATTAAAAAAAAAAACCCAGACCAGATGGTTGTTACCTACAAAGAACTGGGGCCTATCCTACAGAAATTATTCCATTACATCTAGAAGTAGGAAATCCTACCTAACTCATTCTGTGAACCTGGTATGACCTTGGTTTCAAAGCTAGAAAAGGACATAATAAAAATAGAAAACTACAGACCAATGTCCCTTATGAACATAGATGCAAAAGTTCTCAGCAAAATGCTATCAAAGAAAATTGAATAGCACATCAAGAAGGTAATTCATTAGTCAAGTGGGTTTCATCCCAGGGATGTAAGGATGGTTAAACATGTGCAGATCAATAAATGTGGGTGGATCACCATGTAAACAGAAGTAAAAACAAAGACCATATGTTCATCTCAATAGCCGCAGAAAAAATTCAATAAAATCCAACATGATAAAAAAAAAAAAAAACTCAACAAATTAGGCATAGAAGGAACATACCTCAAAAATATAAAAGCCACATATCACAAGCCCACAGCCAACATCATACTAAATGAGAAGAAATTGAAAGCATTCCCCCTAAGAACTGGAACAAGGCAAGGGTGTCCACTATCACCATTTTTATTCAACATGATACTGGAAGTTCTAGCTAAAGCAATCAGGCAAAAGAAGAAATAAAGGGTATTCGAATAGGGAAAGAAGAGGACAAATGATGCCGCCTTGCTGACAATATGATTTTGTATCTAGAAAGCTCTGAAGACTCCACCAAAAGACTTCTAGAATTGATCAATGAATTCATCCAAGTCTCCGGTTACAAAATCAATGTATGCAAATAATTTCTATACTTATAACAGTCAAGCAGAGAGTCAAATCAAGGACGCAATACCATTCACAATTGCTACAAAAAAATAAAATACCAAGGTATATTCTTAACCATGGAGATGAAAGTCTCCACAAGAAGAATCATAAACCACTAATGAAAGAAACTGCAGATAACACAGACAAATGGAAAAACATCCATGGGTCATGAATTGATACAATCAACATTGTTAAAATGTACATACTGCCCAAAGTGATTTACAGATTCAATGCAATCCTCATAAAATACCAATGTCATATTTTGCAGATGTAGAAAAAAATATCCTAAGCTTTATTTGGAACCAAAAAGAGCCCAAATAGCCAAAGAAATCTTAAGCAAAAAGAACAATTCTGGAGACATCAAATTACCTGACTTCAAATTATAGCATAGTAACTGAAACATCATGATACTGGTATAAAAGTAGAGACACAGGCTAATGGAACAGAATGGAGAACCCAGTAGTAAAACCGTCTACCTATAACCAACTTGATGATCTGCGACAAAGTAGACAACATACACTGGCGAGAGGAAGCCCTACTCAGTAAATAACACTGGGAAAACTGGATAGCCACATGCATAAGAATGAAACTTAGCTCATATCTCTCACCATATACAACAATGAATTCAAGATGGAGAGAAGACTTAAATGTAAGGCATAAAACCATACAAATTCTAGAAGAGAATATAAGAAAAACTCTTCTAGACATTGTCCTAAGCAAAATATTTATGACTAAGACCCCAAAGGCAATTATAAAAACAACAGATTAAATTGAAAAAACTAGTCAGCTAAGGAAATAGTCAACAGAACAAACAGACAACCTAGAGAATGGGTGAAAATATTTACAAACTATACATGTGATTGAATAAGTTAGAATCTACAAACAACTCAAACAAAACAAAAGAAAAAAAAAAACATTAAAAAGTGGGCAAAAGACATAACAGCAGTTTTTCAAAAGAAAATAAGTAGCCTATAAATATATGAAAAAATGTTCAACATCACTAATCATCAGGGAAATGCAAATTAAAACCACAATGAGATACTACCTTATCCCTGTCAGAATGGCCACTATTAAAAAGTTAAGAAACAATAGATGCTGGTTTGGATGCAGAGAATGGAATGATTACACACTCTTGGTGGGACTGCAAATTAGTATAACCTTAGAGAAAATGTATGGAGATTTCTCAGAGAACTAGAGGTAGACTTACTATTCCATCCAACAATCCAACTACTAGGTATCTACCCAAAGGAAAATAAGTCGCTTCATCAAAAAAACACATGCACTTGAATGTTTATCATACCACAGTTCACAATTGTAAAGATTCATTAGTAGATTAAGAAACCGTGGCATGTATGTACCATGGAGTACTACTCAGCCATGAAAAGAAATTAAATAATGTCTTTTGCTGCAATATAGATAGAAGTGGAGACCATTATCTTAAGCTAAGTATCTCAAGAATGGGAAAACAAACACCACATGTACTCTTCAATAATTGGGAGTCAAGCAGTGGGCACACATGAGCACAAAGAAATGTAAAGACCATTGGAAACCAAGAAGAGGGGAGAATGGGAGAGGGTAAGGGATAAAAACTGACTTTTCTGGTACAATGAGCCCTATTCTGGTGATGAGCACACTAAAAGCCCTGACTTAAGCTTTATGCAAGGTATCCATGTAGCAAAAAACATCTGTACCCTCTTACTATTTTAAGACCTATAGAAGAGAAATTTAAACATAAAAACAAAAGAAAACCACAAGGGCAATAACAAAAAACTACAGCATTGGTATTTTTATAGTGTACAAATCACAGTACAGTCCATACTGATTTTGCAGCCGAAGCCCTAACCATTACATCATAATAAATCCTGTCTTCCTAGAGAACAGCTTTTAGGAAGATGTCTGAAGTCATCTCAAAATGAATCTCAAAGCCCTCCAGGTTTTTCCACAATTCTGCAAGTTTAATTCCATTTTGAATTAACTATTACCAAAATCTTGTGACAATAAAGGAAATCTGGCATTGTTCTTATAATCCCTTATCTAAATTCTTGCCAAACAGATCCAACATTTAAGGCCTTAGAATTCTACTTATTTATAAAGCTGCCATTCACTTTTAAAATGGGCCCAAAAGAAATGTTGCCAAGTATAATCAGTGTTTGCATTGTCATATATATAAACCTCGGAAGTATTTGAAGATTTCCATCCTTTGTAAAGGTTTACTGCTGCCTAAAATGGGAGAAATCCCTTTATAATTTGTTCGCTTTTTAGTATCTTTATTGATGTAACGAGGCCAGTGTGTCTGGAACACATTTATTGTTTGGAACATCCCTAGAAGTTTTTGTTTTGATTATGAAGGCTTGTCACTGGGAAAGTTCCAGATGGTTTAACATTCAGTCCCAGGACATACTTACTTTCGGAAATAAACAAACTAATTCTTTGTTACTTTTGATATAGCTTTTAATAACTGGAATAATAATTATTATTTTCACTTCATATTATGACTTTTTACAAAATAAATCATTAATGAGATTCAAAGCATAATCTCAAATTAAAATCATATCCAAGCATTGTCATCACCCATTGTCACCACACCAAAGTGATTATCTGAACCCTGTTTCCTGCAATGAAATATTTCTCGCACTCATATCACTGTCATCTATCACTGGAGGACAAATGTTTTACTTTTCTTGGACTATTGCCCAGAGGGCAAGATTATTTTAAAACCACTCTTTTATGTTTCTATTATCTTAAATTTTATTAAAATGATAAGGCATAAGAAGTAAATGATTATGTAATTATGACATAAATTTTGACCTTTATAGACTGAAATGAGTATTTTTAATTATAAAACTTTTCTCTTTCTCTGTCTCTCATGCTTTTATGATTTTTATTTCTGATTTTATTTACATTTTATATCAGCTACCAATAAATATTAACATTTATCTAGCCCATTTGTCTGTATTCCAGTCTACAAGGCTGGAATGAATTGAAACTACCCTCTCAGCAGCTCCATAATTGATTGCTAATGTAATTCAACATGATTTCATCTATTTCTATCCTAAAGTCTTCCTAAATTAAAACTCTCTGACCTTTTGATACCGTTAAACTCAATTTAACAGGGTGTAGTTATCATTTTCTCTGTAAGAATGATCTAATGTTCTATCATTGTGTTTTTTAAATACTATATTATGATTTTTTAAATACTACATTAGCAGGCAGGTTTTCAGATTACTTACATAGAGAAAGCTGCATTTTGTTTGATTGTTAGTTTTTGTGTAGTTTAGTTTTGCCAAATGGAGTCAAAAGCAAAGTTAGGGAATATTTTGTACATTGGTTTGAAATTCTACCACCACATAAATTCTGAGGTAAATTCCTTTGAGCTAAGTAGAAGTAGGGGCTCACTCCCTTCCACTGACCATCCTACATTAGTCATGGTACATTTTCAGAGAGGAGGAAAGAGGCAGAGATACCTACCACTGCTTCTTAAAAACAAAAAGTGCAAATATAAGAAATGAAGGCATCTCCTACAACTATTCTGTGAATGATAATTCTCTTCTAAAAGCATTTAGTTTAAATGAGGGTTTTAGAAAGAAGTTGTTTAACTTCAAAATGGACATTGCTTCCTCTCAGAAACTCAGTTTGCAAAACCAACTGGAAATGGTTGAAGTCAAAGAACTATAGTAGCATATGGCACTGGGCTCCTTAGCTGAGAGATAAAGGAACAGCTTGACTCCAGACATCCTGAAAGTAAAATGTTCCAAGAAAGAGGTTCAAATGGAAGAGAGACATCTCAGATTATAAATACTCTATGACTTAATGATCCATTGCGGCATGGAAAGGATTTCTCTCTACACAAGAGTACTGGGCTGGGGTCCACTTATTACAAAACACTTGCTCCTTGGAGCTTAAGAAAAAAGCTTCTATTTCATTCCTTTCAAGAAAGTACATCCTCTAAAAGGATTACCTGACTTATCTGTAAGTTGAGATTGATCCATAGCTGCTGGATATGTTTATGTGATTTTCACCAAAACTTAGGCAATTAGACATTGAAATGGTTTGTCACTTTAGAGCAAACCCATATGGAGAAACCCAAATACCCATATAACTACAGATAAAGGGCATCCATGTAGCTACAATCTGGGATTTTTAAACATAAAAGCTGAGTTGAGGACATATCTAGTTTTTATAATCTTTTGTAAACATTTTTGTTGTGCTTTAAAGAAAAGTTCATTTGGGAGCTCTTTAAATAATAATATGAACATGTTGCCAATTTCTGTTTTTAAATATGTTGCAGTTGACATTTAGGGGGAAATATTTTGAAGTATATCATGTATTAGACATCATAAAAGTGTCAGGGAATTCTTTGGCAGGTGTAACACACTCTGATTTACAGAATTATTTTTCTGTGTGCAGACCATCCAGTGGAATAAGTGAGGCTTTGATCTCTGAAACTGAAAACAAGAACCACGAACATCTCACCCATGAGGGGTACGTGGAAAGTACCACCCTGCAGATTCAACCAGCCACAAAGATCCAGTACAGAGAGTTGGTCATTACCTCAGTCAAGAGTGGAGTTCCCCCAGCTGAGGACCAAAGAAATGGTCCTGGTTGTACAGAGAACTTAGAAGAAACAAGCCTGTGCTTCCAAAGGGTTTCCCAAACGCCTGACTCCCAAGGAGAACTCTTGGCAGAAGAAGTTATCTTAAGGGAGAAGGCAGAAGCAGGGCGGCCAGCCCAAATGATCGAACTACAACTGTCCCTTTCACAGGAGAGAGAGAAGGACACTAGTGGCCCCACAGTAACTCTCTTGGGAGCTGAAAAATCTAAGTCTCCTGACCCAGACCCTAACTTACAGCAAGACAGAATTATCCACATAAATTCAGTCCCTACTCATGAGAAAGCAGACCCCTCTGTGAGGTCCAGTAAGATAATCCAGATCTCCAGTGGCAGAGAGTTGAGAGTGATCCAAGGCAGTGAATCAGGAGATGCCCTGCTGCCTCTGGTGGAAGTGCTCCTGGACTGCTCTGACAGGCAGAAGAGAGAAGGGTGCAGGCTTCAGGCAGGAAAGGGGTGTGTGGATTCTCCAGGGGAAGGAGGGCAGTCAGAAGCACCTCCTTCTCTGGTATCTTTTGCCGTCTCATCAGAAGGCACAGAGCAGGGAGAAGATCCACACTCAGAAAAGGATCACAGCAGACCTCACAAGCACCGAGCGCGGCACGCACGTAAGTCCTGCCCTGGGTCAGATTCTGAGCGGTCAGAAGGGACCTGGCAGTTGAGGGTATTTAACTGCTGCTTTGCTTGCATGAAATTTTTTCAGATCTTTTTCTTAGGTTTCTCAATGGCTTCTTAAAAATAGTATGGAATTAATGCACAAAATAACAAATGTGAAATGGTGGAGAATATCAATTTCTGAATGGGAAGTAATAAGTTTGAACTTCATAGTTGATTTAAATGTTTTCCAAGAACTTCTTTTTATCCCTAAAGGCACAGGAATTGTTAAAGAAAATAATATTGTCCATGTTCCTTTTCAACTTGTTTTGGAAAGCTATACTAGTTCATGGTAAAGTAGGCTAAGAGAGCATTTGAAGTTGTGTGGATTATGAGTTTAAATGTCAAAAAATGCTGAGTCTGCTGCTAAGAGGTGTCTTTAAAACACAAGCTCTGCCACTCATATTAAAAGCAGATCCTCATTTTGAAGAAAAAAAAAATCATTGTGCAGCTTGATGATGCTTGCAGAAGTGAGTTTGACAGACAAGGACATGTGTCATATTGGGGCAGTTACACGATCCCCTCCGTTTGGTAGGTCTTCACTCAACTGCAAAGCGTGAGTCTACTCTAGACACAGAAGTCAGTCGCATGGCCGTGTGGAGGCAATTAACTGTCCCCAAACCGAAAATATATTTAAATTTAAGCCTTTGTGTGGTATTTTGTTTTACCCAGAGGAGTGAGGAAAGAAAGGAGAATAAAGATATGAATTGAAGTTCGGTGTTAGGAGTTTTTGTTGTTTTCTTTCTTTTTTCTTTTTTAACTAAAATTTCATTTGAGGATGTAAAGGCTGACAGGCAAAGGCACTTGAGTGTGTGAATGCTACAGGGGAGCAGTGCATTCGGATATTCAAAGTGGTATCTGAATATACTATATGAATAACCTATTGTTATTCCTTTCAAAGCATATTTTTAGCAGAGCCATTTGTAGCTGTGTTGGCAAGTGCTGTTAATCAGTCCTTATCCTTTAAGCATCTGTAGGCCATCTCCACATGTATAGCATATTAAACAAAAGTATGAAGACACCATTCACATACTGTACATATTGGCAGTGAAGTTAGCAGCAACTGTGCAACTGTGACTGTCAATTTAAAAAGTTGTATAACACTAGGAAAAAAAGAAATTACACTTAGGAATCACCACATTTTCTAGTATCTGTACAAAATTTGATCATCAGTGACTATCTGTAACTTTGATAGATAAGAACATGTATAATATGTCCTTATTAAATAATTCTATAATCATTTCCTCTGATTATATTTTATTGTCAAAAATTAATCATTACTTGAATGTTTTTACAGTGACAAAAAGTTCATTTTCAATCAAAACATTCAAGAAATTTTTCTGTATTTTTCTTTTAACTATTTTGAGGAATTAAAACTTTTTTGTAAATCATACTTATTATCATTGAAAGTATGGTTATACTTAACTATAAATTATAAATTATGGATGCTATGAACTAATTTGCCACCAATTTATTCTTGATCAAATAAGAATGTAAAGTTAAATGTAAATTTTCACTTTATAACTGTTCATACTCTTGTTTTAAATGACTTAATTTCTGCATCCGTTTTTGCATACAGTTGAATCACAAGTCATATAATTTTTAAATTCCTTGTAAAATTTTTAAATTCCTTGTAAAAACACTTGTTCTTATTGTAATTAACTTTTCAAAATATCAGTACACTTACAAACAAATTTGCCTAGAAACTTTGTAGCTGGAGTTTCTTATATTCATTCACAATGATGCATTTATAAAATTATAATGATTGTTGATTCAGTACTTTCAATGATTAATTCAGTGTTTTGAATTTATATTCATTCAGTAGGTGTGGATGGAAAGATCTGAGGCAGTTGTCAGGGTAAAAAAATGAAAACAAGAAAGAAAAAGAAGAAAACCTAAATAGCTTATTATGTATATTACATTAAAACATCTAGAAAATTCTTAAATATTTTCGTGGGATACACCTCTCCCTTTTTATGACAATCAGAAAGTTTTGTGTTGACATTTTATTTTTTAAATATGGAAATACAGGGATACCTTATCTTGTTTCTTAGGAAATAGTATGTCCTTACATCATGTCCTTTTAAATTTTAATTATATCCTACGAACTGGCATTTCCTAGCCAGTTTTTATTGTTAAAGATTCATAGAGAAACCAATGTATGAGACATGCATTCTAAGCAACTTCATAAAAATATTTTTATGAAATCCAGTGGAACAGGACATTGTATAGTCTTTTATATATATGGTATATTATTACAGAAGTACAAATTTCAAAAGAAATAAGAAAGATAAATCAATTGAATTCCTTCAAAATGCAGTACCCAATTATGAGATTTTTTGACATGTTGATTTTCCTCCAGAGAAGGGAATTTCTGAGTTGCTGGGTGCCTTCCTTGACCTTTCCGGCTCAGTGTCATTGTTTTACTTTCCCCAGGGCTCAGGAGGAGCGAAAGCTTGTCAGAAAAGCAAGTGAAGGAAGCTAAGTCTAAATGCAAGAGCATCGCCCTTCTCCTAACAGACGCCCCGAACCCCAACTCCAAGGGGGTGTTGATGTTTAAGAAGCGGCGGCGGCGGGCGCGGAGATACACCCTGGTCAGCTACGGCACCGGCGAGCTCGAGCGCGAGGCCGAGGAGGAGCAGGAGGAGGCCGGGGGCGCAGGCGACCCCTGCCCAGGAGCGCTTCTGGGCACCAGCGAGTCCGACGTGGACGAAGAGCTGCTGTCTGACGGTGACGACAGCACCCAAGTAGTGAGCTTTGACTGGGATTCCGGACTGGTGGACATTGAGAAGAAACTGAGCAGAGGGGACAAGATGGAAATGTTACCAGACACCACAGGCAAGGGAGCCCTCATGTTTGCCAAGAGGCGGGAGAGGATGGAGCAGATCACGGCCCAAAAGGAAGAGGACAGGCTGGGCGGAGTGCCCAGCAGAGAGCCGGACGCCGCCCGGATGGACGGCCTGAGAACCACGACTTCTTACCAAAGAAAGGAGGAGGAATCGGTGCGAGCGCAGAGCTGCGTGAGCAGAAGCTACATCGAGGTGAGCCGCGGGCCGGGCCACGTGCCCCAGCAGAACGGCTTCAGTGGGGCGTCCGAGGCGGCCACCGCGCAGAGGGTGCCCCCGACCAACAGGACGGCCAGGCCCTTCCCGGGGTCCGCGCACCAGCCGGCAGCCCCCTTCTCCCCGGCCCGCACCCCGGCGAGCCCGGTGGCCGACTTCCCCGCGCCCCCGCCGTACTCTGCCGTCACCCCTCCAGCCGAAGGCTTCTCCCGAGGGCTGTCAAGCCCCGTCGCCGGGCCGGCACAGCCCCCGCCGTGGCCCCAGCCCGCCCCCTGGGCCCAGCCAGCCTTCTACGACGCATCTGAGCGAATAGCTTCCCGGGATGAGAGGATCTCGGTGCCTGCAAAAAGAACAGGAATACTGCAGGAGGCCAAACGGAGAAGCACCACGAAACCCATGTTTACTTTTAAAGAGCCCAAAGTGAGCCCCAACCCTGAACTCTTGTCACTCCTTCAAAATTCAGAGGGCAAACGGGGCACTGGGGCTGGAGGTGATTCCGGACCGGAAGAAGACTACCTCAGCCTGGGAGCCGAGGCTTGTAACTTCATGCAAAGCTCCTCTGCTAAACGAAAGACCCCGCCTCCTGTTGCTCCAAAGCCTGCGGTCAAGTCCTCATCCTCCCAGCCAGTAACTCCAGTTTCCCCCGTCTGGTCTCCAGGAGTGGCTCCAAGCCAGCCGCCTGCCTTCCCCACGTCAAACCCACCGCAGGGCACTGTCGTCTCCTCCATCAAAATAGCCCGGCCCGCCAGTGCTTTGAACCTGTCCGGTCCCTTCAAAGGACCACAAGCAGCAGTAGCCAGTCTGAATTACACACCTAAGCCAACAGCTGCTCCGCTGACAGTCAACCCTGCCCATGCTGGTGCGGTGGGACCATCCAATGAGCTTCCAGGAATGAGTGGGAAAGGAGCCCAGCTCTTCGCCAAAAGGCAGTCGAGAATGGAGAAGTACGTGGTGGATTCAGACACAGTGCAGGCCCGCGCTGCTCGGGCCCAGTCTCCCACTCCGTCTCTACCCGCCAGTTGGAAGTACTCCCCCAATGTTAGAGCACCTCCTCCTGTGGCCTACAATCCCATCTACTCTCCTTCCTACCCGCCAGCTGCTCTCAAGTCTCATCCGCCAGCCGCACAGGCCTCCAAACCCGGCAAGAAAAAGGGCAAGAAACCCCTCAATGCTCTGGATGTCATGAAGCACCAACCGTATCAGCTCAACGCATCCTTGTTTACTTTCCAACCTCCAGATGCAAAGGATGGCCTTCCCCAAAAGTCAACAGTCAAGGTCAATTCAGCCGTGGCCATGAAGCAAGCTCTTCCTCCGCGGCCAGTGAACGCTGTCTCACCTCCAAACGTGCAGGCTTCGTCGGTGTACTCAGTACCAGCCTATACCTCTCCACCTTCCTTCTTTGCAGAGGTCACCTCACCAGTCACCGCGTCACCAGTGCCTGTGGGCATTCCCACCTCTCCAAAGCAGGAATCAGCCTCCTCATCTTATTTCGTGGCACCACGGCCAAAGTTCTCAGCTAAGAAAAGTGGTGTCACTGTTCAGGTGTGGAAACCATCTATTGTGGAAGAGTAACCTTGTAGCTGAAGCTGAGTGTCCACTTTGCTTGAAATGAATTGTTTGCAGTGTTAACTTGAGTTCCTAAGAATGCCTAGCAAGTCCTCAATTTACTTAATTTCAGATATGTCACCTCCCAATCTGGGTCCAAGGAGCATAATATTTTTTAATGAGTCAAAAATCCAACTCAGATTGACTTAAAACCTATCTTCTTTGCACACTTAAAAAAAAAATCCAGGAGCACTCTAAAATAGACATATGCTATTTTATTAAGTAAGCAGGATACTTAGGATTTATGCTTTAGTCACAAGACAGTGATCTGTGTTACCAAACATCAGGAGACAGCCTTGATGTAACATAACAGCCGTGCTCCTTTGGTGAAAAGATTCAAATGTCATGATAATATAACCTATACTGAGATTTCCCGTTCAAGTAGTGCTTTCTTGCTATTACTAATATTAAGGGAATAAGAAATCTATTGAGGACAGGAATCAGCTCTGGTCTGTCAACTCAGCCACCTATTTGATGTCACAGAGAAGATACTCTGAGGATTGTTGGAATGTACATAGTTGAGTGAGAAGTGGGTAAGAAGGAGGGTCTTAATGATTGCTATATATTAGGTTCTTTGCCAGATGGTTTTACATCTATTGGCTCATTTCAGAAGACACATGTACAGTAAATGGGATGGGGAAGGAAGGATAATTACACTTAGAGATTGATTCCTATTTCCCCTCCTCAGTAACCTAAGTGAGCACATCTCTGATTTCCTGTCAAATCATGTTTGTTTCAGCAGCTGAGGCAGGTGGTGGGATACAGTGTAACAAAGTAACATGTGAAAAGTAAGCTGCACCTAAAGGTACCCTGATCTTGGGAAACCATGTGATTAGGACCTGAAGGGTTACTGAGTACAGGGGTTGACTGTGAAGCAGGAGGAACCCCATGTGCGTGGTGACTGTAGGGGAGAACACACAATGATTTAGGAACCCCATGTGCGTGGTGACTGTAGGGGAGAACACACAATGATTTAGGAACGCCATGTGCATGGTGACTGTAGGGGAAAACACACAATGATTTAGGAACCCCGTGTGCGTGGTGACTGTAGGGGAAAACACATAATGATTTAGGAACGCCGTGTGCGTGGTGACTGTAGGGGAGAATACACAATGATTTAGGAACCCCATGTGCGTGGTGACTGTAGGGGAGAACACACAATGATTGGCATCCTTCTGAGTAATCTCACGGATTTTTTTCTTGTGTTTGTTTTGCTTTTTGACAACTGCTTCTCCCACTGCTCCTTGTAATTCTATTCTTGCACCTTCACTTTATTATTTATGTTTGAAGGACCAGGATAATCCAGGCAAGGTTACCTTGTACATTTGAATTGGTCACACACCATATCTTCATCCAGCTGGCTATGAAGTGAATAATGGTACTGAAAGTAAACCTGAAGACCTTTCTCAGATCTATTTTAAGTCTGAGTCTGACCAACCATGGAAAATATTCAACATGAATTTATGTAGAGAACTATAAAGCATTTTTGACAGCTCCAAGGAAAGCCATCTACTTTACCCAGGAGATATGTCTAAAGACCTCTTAGAAAAACCTGCCTGGTTTGAGGATACATGGTACCATTTTAATTCTTGGAAAATATCTGTATTCCTGTTCTTTTTCTGCTGTCACTGTCAATCTGCTATATTTTTCACTGTCCTATTAAAATATAACTTTCTTCTTTATCTGTTCAATATTCATATTTTTTAAAAAAAAAATCTTTCTTCTACTATGTGTGAGCTATTCTGGTCTAAGTCATTTCTCTCCTATGGTTCCAGTAACAATTTCTGTTTTGAGCACATCTATTTCTGCATACATCATAAAAGTGCAAACCTCTAGTATTTCTAAAACATAACACACAAAGAGGAGAATTAACTCCGCTGTAGAACAATGGGGCTAATTCTTCTACTTTTTCTCTGAAAAAATCTATCATTGCTTTTGGTGGCAATTTACCTAGAGGTTAACAACCACAGGATGTACCTTGGTCTCATGGTTGCCTTTTTGGGAAGTCAATTAGGAAGATTAATACAGGATAAAGGAACAAACAATCTATCCATTATGTAACACAGTTTTTTGTATTACTTGTTCCCTGCAAAGGAAATCTGTTGAATGCTGTGCATTTTGCATTCCTTTCTAATAGAACAATGGAAAAAAGCTTCTTAAGGTGAAGGAGGAAAGGAGATCATTTTTATAGCTTTGCATTCTTAACACAGCATTTAAAGAACAGCATGAATTAGAAGAAAGACATGGAACACAGGTAGTCGACTTGAGCTCGTCAGTTCAAATGTACCCTAGATTGGTAATGACCCACAAGTTATTTCCAGTTGTCCAGAGGTTTGTGGTATGCAAGAATGAGAAGTGTTTTCAGTTCATTTCTTGCTGGACAGGTGGCAATCTTAGCAGAGCCACTATTCAGAGTCTATGACTAAGGCACAACTAACATGACTATGTCTTCTAGTCATCCTGAGACTCTCTGGGGTTCCTCAAAACCGTCTACCAGGCATGGCAGGTATGCCGTCAAAGCATCTACAATTTCAACTGCAAACTGATAGTCTGTCCTGGATCATACAGTCTGCATTTATAGAAGAAGGGTGGAAATTCTCCAAAATGATATCCACAACAGAAGGTCTAACCCCACTCTGAGGGATCTGGAAAGTGAGAGGAGGGCAGACCAGCTCCCCGGAGTAAGAGGGATTTCCTTTCCCTATCCTCCCCCCTCCAGGGAGTTGCATGTGCCACACTTCAGGCTGGGGCTACGGAAGTGATGTCAGTGTGGCAGGGGGAAGAGTTAGAACTCAGCTGCCCTCCCACTGGGCACCCTGTGCAACCTGAGTGCTGTTGGTTTAGTTGTGCCTGTTCGATTGGTAGATTGTTTGGTCATGAGGTTTGGGGAGGCATTTTTAGTTTTAGTTTTTAGCACCTTGTCTCTTCTGTTAGCTTGATTTCTAGGCAGAGTGCCCATGAAATCAGTTTTCATTTTCAGCTCAATAGCAGTAATCATTTACTGAGTGCCCCAGTTAAGTTAGGGGCCTTGGGTATGTCATCTCGAGGAATCCTCTGCGTGGTTTATAGAGGTGATGGAATATGCCTAGAAACTAAGAGGTAGTCACACTCACTGACTTCCAACAAGACTTTAAACAAATTTCACTTTCCACAACTGTCGCCTTAATAATGTGTCAAGCCATGCTTCCTGATTAGAAGGTTAGTGAGTCTGCACAGCTCATGAGACTTTAGGAGGAAGAGACCACACATATCTCCCTCAGTCTTAGTGGAGGGCAGATTGAATCACAGAACTGGGAAGACTGGTAATCTGAGCATTGCCACTTTCATCTTGGAACATTTACAATTGTATTTCTAATATTTTATTAATAGACACATCTTGTTTTAAGAGAGGAAAAACACGCTTTCTGGATTGATCATGGAAGGATACATTTTTAGGAATAGGTTTCATAAGACACCTTTAGGTTATCTTTCTACCTAGATACAGCCAATGTGGTACCATGCCACTGGCTCCACCCTGTCACGCACCTCTTCCCCCGCCTTCTTTCCCTGCCCCTTCTCCACAATAAAAAAAAAATAATAATAATAATAAAATAATAATGCAACACACACACACAAAAAAAAACTTTGTACTTCAAAGTATCTCTAGTATAATTGTTAGTGATAACATGTATCAAGCCTTTGCTTCCACAATCTCATTTATTCTTCACAAGAAGCAACTTATTTTAAGCACAGGAAAATCAATCAGAGTAACAAATTGTTCTTTAAAATAAGGCAGTGTTTTAGCTATTCTTGAAGCAGTCATGGTAGGACAGCTAAGTAGTAGCACACAGCCTAAATTCTAGCCTGGCAGCAAGAGTCATATCTGAGATGAACCCCCCCCCCCAAAAAAAAAGGAAAAACAGGTCTACATTTAAAGTGGGAGGGGGTCAAGTGACATATGTAGGACCATTTTCTTACTTGCAGTTACTAGATTAAAGAACTTTGAAGGTAATTTTGCCCCTGACAGGTGTGTTGAACACTCTGTGTGGCTCTTTCAGAGTTAAAGCCACATAAGAGCAGAATGTACATTCCTGCCTGTGTCTGAGTTTAGACATACTCTTTAAATAAAAGTCCTATTCTGTGTATTATTTCATTCAGTTATAAACTAGAGAAACTGCAAGCACCCATATCCTAAGAGCGAATTCCTGAAGTCAGTTTTATGAGTCACCATTGGCCAGCAGAAAGGGCATTTGAAGTCACAATCATCAAAAAGAAATGATTGTTTTCTGCAAAGTTCAATGCTTAGAACACTTCCAAAGGGAAGTGGTGAGTTGTGCGCTAGTTCCCTCCTAAAATCAGGGTTGTTGAGTTTGTTTTAAAAGGTTTTTTGAAGTTCATGAGAAAAATACGCAAATTCTAAGAACCAACATTATTTTCCCATAAACACTGACCCTTGCTGGTCTTACGTCCCCATATCATTGGACTCAGGGGGACACAAAGACTTGTGTGAGACTTCAGTGCTGCTGAGTTAGTCAACAAGTATTCTGGGAAAAATCAGAAATGAATTCTTTTCTAGGCATCCCATTAGGGTTGGCCAAGGGCCATAAGGCTAATAAAGGCTAATGAATTCTCACAGGACCCAAACACCAGGCAAAGTTACTCTGAGAGGCCAGTCTCTGTTTATCTCTCTATGGTTCTGAAAAACAGGACTATAAGAACTGCAGCCCATCCTATGAACATCAGGCTACTAAAAGCCCATTTCCTAGACGAGCCCTTGAATCAGAATGAGCCTTTCCTTGATGTTATCAGGTGCAGCTAGTTTCTTAATTAAAAGAAAAACCAAAGCCTTGCATTTCTATGGTATGTATTTTTGTACACTCAACTATAACCTGGCTGTTGGATCACAGCACTACTCAAAGGCAATTAATCAAAAGAAAATATCAAATCCTGTTAGACATTCTCAGACTTAATTTAGTAGTGAGTTTTTCAAAGATGTACGAGCTAATAAAGTATATCTCAAGTGTATAGGAAAGAAAGTTAGACTTTCAAAACATCTTATAATTTAAGTCATTTTTTGTTATTGATCCATATAATTTTTTAAATTTTCATTTTTTTTTGTTCTAAATGGAAAGCTCTTCATGTTTATCTCCATTTATCTCATTCTTCATGTGTTTATCTAAATTACATGTGTTTTGAGACTGTTGAAATGTAATTTCAGGCCCCTCATCAAAAATATCATAAGGCCCTGCTTTCCAGTCTACCCTCCTTTCTCTATTTGACAATGATAATACTCAAAATCATAACATTAGAAGTTCCCATGGAGAAAGCAGGCTTTCATAGCTCCTATTTCTTTAGCAACTTGATAACTATTGATGATTTGCTCGTGAAAAAAAAAGTTTAAAAATTCAAAAAGATTATAATTGGCCCTGAGTTAAAAAAAAAAAAAAAATAGACATTCCAGAAATAAAAAGAAAAATGTTCTTCTTGAAAGTAAATGACAACAAGCATAGTGTTTTTTCTTTTTCTTTTTCTTTTTTTTTCCTTGAGGATACATTTTAGAGGTCAGGGAGTCTTTGATACTTTTATTTAGTGAAATAAGCTGTTTTCAAGGCCACCCATAGCCCTGAATCTAGCATCATGGTCCAAGTCAGGACGATATGGGAGGGGACAGAAGCTGTGGCTGCCATTCAAACAACCTCACGGGGCCTGAGGAAAAGGTAGAAGTTAATGCATTAGGTTTCTATTATATGCAAAAACTGTGCTAAAAAAAAAAAAAAATTAGGAAAGTTATAATAATACTTTAACTTAACTGAGCACAGACTTTGGGCCCTGAATTTTGCTGAGTATCTTTCATAGATGTTCACTTTTAATCAGTAATCATTACAAGATCTGTGCCATCATTATGCCCATTTTATGGACTGTAGAGGGATTCTGAGGCACAAGGAAGCTGGATAACCTGCCCCAGAACATACCATGTTAAGTAATGGTCCTAGATTCAGTCTACAGTTTCCACTCTAACTAATTATATCATAGTTCCATTGGCTTCTCAGAATTACTCTGAAAAAAGAGGGTATTATTCCCATTTTACAGATGAGGTATCTGAAGCTCAGAGAGGCTAAACAACTTGACCAGCCACCCCTAAGCTTATAAGTTGTGGTTTAGGGTTGGACCTAGACATGAGTCTGACGTCCAGCCTGGGCTCGCCTCACAATACCATACAGTTTCCACAGTCTCCCTAGGCCCCAAATCCACTTTCCTAAGATTACTCATAAAATCAGATGCTGTGTTGTTGAAAGTGAAACCCAGTCTCTGTTTCACAAGTAAAGATGATGAATTTGACAGCAATTTTTATGAGTTTCCAAAATTCTTTCTTTTCTTACTTCAGAGTGAATAGGTGTTATTCATGGTTTGAGAATAGGAGTGTGATTTTTCAAAAAAAACGAAGCATAATTGAAATCTCAACATAATAGAAAATGTTTCTCTTGGCTTTATGCCTTTCTGAGTAAATACAATTTAGGGAACTTTCTTATTAAGTAGTGAACCAGCACCCAGCTTGGCTTAGAACTAAACTGGTAACTTCAGGCATTTCAACAAGGATAGTTCTACATAGAATTATACCAAGGGAGTTGCAGAGTTTCAGTGTTTTAAACTATATTTCAAAAAATGGTTACCCCTGGAAACTTAGAGATGGATAGTGCCTCTCCCAGCTAAGTACCAGACACCATGGAGGTGCCAGTGGCAGCAAACCCTCCCTACCTCAAACCGTCCTCAGTGGAAGATTTCTCAACAATTATTTCTGTCAAAGACTTCCAAGCAGGATATTTTCACACCTTACATTTTTCTAGTGTTTTTTTTTTTTTCCTTCAACTATGTTCATTGCTATTTTGAAAACATCTTCTGAGAACTAAAGAAATGGTTCTAAACATGAGTTTTGAACATTCCCATACTAACTTCAAGAAAAGAAGATGTGGGCTTCTGGATTAGTGTTAAAACTCATTATATCTGCAGGGCTTCATAGTCTTTGTTTAAAATTATAAAGCCATCAATGAGTTGACAATTATAGGAGCTTACTATATATATATGGTGCTTCCTAAGATAATACTCTTTTAGTCATTACGATATGACTAAAGTATGAGGTAGGTACTATTTTTGTCCCACTTTAAGATGAGAAAATTGAGGCTAAGAAAAGTTAAAGAACTTGTCTAACATGGTAGAACAAAGACTCAAGACCCAACAGGCAAGTTCTACAGTCACCCTTTTCAATCACAAAGTTGCGCTACCACTCTTGGTGCAAGAAGATTCAGATCACAGGCAAAAGAAACTGTTCATCAGACGTGATGAGGTTTACATGTCTCAGAAATAAAAGTTAAATCAAAGTAAGAAATATTGAATAATATTCTTAGAGTTTGGTAGTGTCACGTGATAGATACAGTAAACAAGGTCCATGAGAAAAAGGTATAGTTTTTATTTTATCAGCCCATTTGTTTACAACTCAATAAATTGTAAAAGGAAGCTCTACGTTTTGTGGGTTTCCATTGAATGAATACCCATGATGGAATTAAGAGCAAATGCCTCAAACACCTACCAATCCCAGCCAACTGGCATTTTATACCAGAGTTGCACTAATTACACTTGGCAAGTTAAAGAAAAAGAAAATAATGATGGAAAAAAAAATCCACAAATTCTAGTAACAATAATACAAGAAAATAAAGCACTCCTACATATTTTAATCAGAAAAAAAACACATGATTTTTGATTAAGGGGAAGCAAAATATAACCATTTCTTAAATGACCTTCACACATGATTAGGTGAGATAATGTTTATAGACTTCGAGCACACAGAAGTATATCTTGTAGTAGTTAAGGGTGTGGGCTCTGGGCCCAAACTGCTTGTGTGTGGATCCTAGGCCTACTTTGTACTGGTTGAGAGACCGTAGGCAAAGGCTTCAACTGTGCTTCAAATAAATGGTAAAATGGAGACAGTAAAAGGTGCACTGCACAAACTGTGAAGATTCAATGAATCAGTATGTATCATGTATATAGAATAGCGCCTGGCACATAGACAGTATTTAACACATGTTAGCCATTAATATTATTGTAAATGGCAGTAATAAACAATAGCTACTATTTCAAAATCTTCTAAGGAGGAAAACAATAATTAAGCAAGTTCTGTGTTCTCTGTTAATATGAATCCCTGTATAAGGGACTCACCACAATTAAAACAGAAAAAGCAGCAGCCGGGTCAGTATAAATATCACATTGCCATAAGAAATCTATTTCCAGGAGTCTTTAATGGAAAGATCTTTTTTTCTTCTCTACTCTTTCCTTTTACTGAACCTTTATATGTTTATATTCCTTTGTATTCATCCTGTTTGTCATTTTTTTTTCAGTTGTACTAGCACTGTTTTAGTGGTATACAAAGATGAGACTAGCATTCAAAAAGATTGGTTCAATATTGTACAAAATAAACCTCACCTCGGCTTTGAGACTCTACTATAAAGATCTCGAGTTCAGTTCAAATCACCAGTATTAAATAGAACAGATGTGGAGAACTCTTACTGGGAAATATTGGTAAGTCAAACATATTCTCAAAATAGGATTGTTGGTATCCTGAGAAAGGTCCTAGAAGGATAGTTGAAGCTTAACTAGGCCTATCACAGAAAGTGGAAGAGTTGGCAACCCTGTCCGAGACTACCCCACTTCAGACCTGCAAAAGTTGGGCTCTGACAGAACCTGGCTGACCGAGGAGGGCACAGCTCCCAGCTGTCCTTATCCTTTCTTTCCAACACAGTCCTAGGACAAAGGGTCAGCAACCTGGCCTTTTTAGAGTAACAGATCCCCTTGCCTGAGAAGCATGATCACTTTCCAAAAACAGAAGGAGTGAAACCTCGGCCTGAACACTGCAAACTCCCAGCTCACATTGCACATGATGAAACAGAATTCTCAGAAGCTGAGCAACTAATGTAGGGAGGAACTTAACATTCCAGCTGCCTTTCAAAACCAGGGAATTTTTGTGGGTTTTCTTGTACTTCTAGAATCTTTCTGAGTCAGAGGCAGAAGTCAGGACTAATCTCAAAGAGACAAAAAAAAAAAAAAATCAAACCAAGCTGAGAGTCTGAAATTTTTATCTGATAAGAATCAGTAAGGAATGGGCTGAAAGGTATCATTCCAACCCTTCCACAATTAGGGCTTGGTTTGAGGTATTTTTTTAAATTCATATTCAGAGTCTGTTGATGGTGATCTGACCCACCAGACTACTCATTAATATTTACCAAATGATGCTGATTATATATAATTCTTCATGTAAACACAATATGATCTAAAGAGATTTTGAATTTTACATTAAGGAATATCCACTAGAATTTCACAATTCCTTGTGGGTGGTATTATTCAATAAAGAACTAAGCAAAATATATCACTTAGAACTTTTGATTTTCATTTTAATTTTTACACTTCACACACCACCTAACATGATTTCCTTTATACACAGCACTTTAGTGTGAGCAAGCTATTGTCTTCCTAGAGCTGTAACGCACAGCTTTCCTACTTTTGTTCCCAGAGGAAAATTAAGAGTTTTCTCCTGACTCCACTAAAGATTCTGATTTGCTAGGTCTGGTTGAGGCCTAGGAATTTGTTTTATAGCATATACCCCAGAATCAGGTGATTCTGATGCTAACGGGTTGTAAACCACACCTTGAAAAAGTACTTTTCTAACATGTAAATACACTGAAGTCAACTTTGTTGTTTCACACTCTCCTAGTCAGGGACAGCCAGACTTGTACAAGTACCTGCTGTGGCCTTTGCGCCCTGCAGGAAGGGAGTGACTGAAGCACCCGTCTTGCTGACTTTCCGTTCAAACGCCCAGGAGATGGCAGCAAACTCTCTTCCTCACTCAAAATGCTTCACAGGCAGTCATTCCAAACCTCACTGCATTATAATTTGCCTTGAATATTTCTTTCTTTTCTTTCTTTTTTTTTTTTTAAATAGAAGAAGAAAGGGGACCTTGAGATGTGATTTTATCTGACCTCTGCCTCTAATCAAGAATGACCTGAAATATTTCTAGGAATGGAACGATACAATTTTATCATCTAGAAAAGGGATTGTCTGAAATTGCTTGGCTGTTTTTCTTATCTCTGGGGAAAAGAATTGTATGACTTCCCTCAGCTGCAGGGCCCTAGAGTCTGTTATCTCCAATCAAAAATGTTCTTATTAATAACATTTAAATCTCTCTGGCAGTCATATAAACATTCTTATTTTGGGATCTAGGCTAAAGGAAAATTTTGAAGCACTTTGCTAATTAGCTTTTTAAAATGAAAATAAATAGACAATTATAACATTTTCAAAAGAAAAAGGAAGTTCATGGTTCATGCACTTTATGGATTAGAGGGAAAGAGCTCAACCTCTTTGTTTAACCCTAATAGTAAGACAAGCAAATAGTGTAGTAGATGAACAAAACACAAGCTCAGTCAGAGGCTGCTTAAACATCAGAAGAGAGGCTTTGATCCCAACAAGCACATTGTTCTCAAACCTTTGACACGCTCAAGTTTACTTCTAAAACAAAAAACATGGTGGCGTGTTTGGAAGTTCTGGGAGATATGTTTGTATATTTATCAGTGGGAGGAGAAAGGCTACTAGGAGAGCTGGATACTAGTGAATGAGGGAGTAAATCTGAGGCCTACTTTACTGTATGGGTGTGATACCAGGTGACCAGTGAATCACTGATTTATTAATTATAAATATTTAATTATCAATATTTAATAATTAAATATTTAATTATTTTATTTATTAATTGTATATATTTTGCAGTTTTTGGCCAGGGCTGGGTTTGAACCTGCCACCTCTGGCATATGGAGCCAGCGCCCTACTCCTTTGAGCCATAGGTGTCACCCTATTAATTATATTTGTAAAGGAGCTTACTTGCATTAGATTTACCAATACTGAAATAGGCAAGATTAACTCCAGAACCTGTATACTATTATCAGAGAGTGTCTCATGATATCTAATACAAAGATTAAAATAGATTGGAGAGATATTTTGACTGGTATCAGTTGGGAATCTTTTTCTAAATAGATAATCTCTGGTCATTTCTTTTTCCATGCTTTCCTGGGTATTTTTTTGAAAATAGTTGCTTAAGAGCATCCCACATATAATGTATATTACTGAGGGGTCTCTCTCTCTCTCTCTCTCTCTCTCTCTCTCTCTTCCTCTTTCACTCCCAAATGTGTAGGTATTTACGAGGGCCTAGACATTTTGGTGTCTCCAGAAGAAGTTATTTTTTATCTTAGGATAATACTATCCAAACAGTTAAGAGGGTGGATGTAGTACTTGTACCTAATTCATAAGATTTTTATAAATTCATCAGTACATTTGCATGAATCAATACTAAAAGTGAAGAAATCATTTAGCAATTGTAATTGCCAGTAAATACCTAGCATCAAAATGAAGGAAAATATGGGGCTGGGGAGAAGTCAGTGAATAATAAAGGGTAAAATCCTTTTGATGAGTGTGTGGCCCACACAGCAAAATTGGCTATTGTAGCAACATGCAATGTTAAATCTAGGTAATTATACATCGTAATTTTGTGAGTACATTAAGAAAGATTTGACCCTAGAAAACAGAAAGCCACAGGCAAAACTAAGTACATTTTGTCTCTAATTTTCAAAGTTTGACAAGTAGATAAGCATTCCAATATCCCACGAGAGGTCCCTTTGAACCATTAAAGACAGACTACAAATATCTGGGATTAATGTTTTCAAGTGAAGTAAATCCTTCTTATTTTGAAAAAATGTACTTGGGCTATTTCTGATTAATGACATCTCCCAAGTTTCTCAATTGTGTTTGAAAAGCATATGATCATGACTGTCACTGTATATTCTGCTTTAATCCATTCTCCCCTTAGTGATCTTTTATCTATTCCAAAACAATCAGACATTTGAAAATCCCACCTACTTGATGGCCTTCCTGTGTCTCTAAAATGAAACAACGTACATGAAATTATTGTGCAAATTCCCTCAGACAAGAAAAAGTATCTTAAATAATATTTACCACTTAGACTAGAGTTAAGTGGTAAGGGAATTAATCATTTTTCTCTATATTTAAAAAACAAGTTGTTGATGCCTTTTCTGATGAAGAGTTAGATTTATGATTCCTAGTTTTATTTTTAATTTCAGGTTAATGTGAGAGTACAAGCAACCAAATCACAATATTTGAATTTGTTATGTAGAGTCCCCCTGGTAGCTACGTCCTGCACCCAAAAGATGTGTCACACATTCCTACATTGTGCCCATTCAGTGGAAACACCCCAGTACGATTCCTAATTTTAAACATTACTCTAGGGCCATGTTTTTCATGAGGACAACATAAATATGATTTGGCAATAAATCTTAAATTTCTCAAAGAACAATAAGCTAAACCTCCTTAGTACCCAGGATGTGAATCAAAGCATACATTTAATAAGCTCAGGAATGTAATAGTCAGAAGAACAATTATAAAGACCAAGATATTCATTTTCCTCATAACATATTCTCTGAATCTTTGTGAAATAATGTTGTCATGTGTTGTGGTTGTGTAGTCAGTGATGTGTCTTGGTCACTACCATGAACCAGCTTTGATTCCTCGAGGTGTTTTAATGTAATTAGGAGTTGTGACAGAGGATGGCTTAGAGACACACCGGGGAAAGTTTTGAGAATGTTATGGTGCAAAGGCATGTTAGATGGCATGCACACGGTTCTTAAGAATATTTGTTCTTAAAATCTTAACTGATAAAATTTTCCTCTAAGAAATCCAAAATCATTCTTCTTGGAAAATAATTTTGCTTAAGGGATATCAGCTTTACAAAGAACAAGTACATAATCTACAAAAAGTTATCTTACCTCATCCTCACTTTCTTCCCAGCAGTAAAAGAACATTAATGGCAGTTTTCCTTTGTGAATGAGGGAGAAAGGAGATAGTTTTCCAGATTTGTTCTAGAAATGAAGGGTATTTAGGATATTATGGACAGATAAAGCTATTTTCACAAAGCTAAACACAAGTTTAAGTGGGTTTTATAGTGTATTATAATTATAGTTGAATAAGGTGTGTAACATGTTAATTTTTATACTAATAATGATGACTCTACTATATTAAATGCTTACTATATGCCAGGCACTAACATTTTTCTCTATAAAAAAAACCTCCCACAAAGTCAAAAGTTTATTATTTTATACAAGATCAACATCCTTTGTTCATTGTGAAAATTATGTTTCTTCTGCGTAGAAACTGACAATCTGAACTTTTTTTTTTTTTTTTTTGAGACAGAGTCTCACTTTGTCACCCTCAGTAAAGTGTTGTGGCATCACAGCTCACAGCAACCCCAAACTATTGGGTTTAAGCGATTCTCTTGCCTCAGCCTCCTAAGTAGCTGGGACTAAGGTGCCCACCACAATGCCTGGCTATTTTAGAGATAAGATCTCGCTCTGGCTCAGGCTGGTCTTGAACTCATGAGCTCAGGTGATCCGCCAGCATTGGCTTCCCAGAGTGCTAGGATTACAGGCATGAGCCACCTAGCCCAAACCCAAAATCTGAACTTTTGATATCTATTATAAATTGTTTCTATGGTGGGAATCCATATGAATGACTTTTACTATTTAAATCTTTCAAGGAAGGAGAAAACTTTTGAGAAAATATTCTGAAAAGTGTTTGAAAGATTTATTTTTATGTTTGAATCAGTTAAACTAGACTTTTATAAAAATATACTGAAGTAAGGTTTTCCCCCCAAAATTACAAAAAATGTTAAGGTGGCAATTTCAGCTATTTAAATAAAACACCATCTCTATTAATAGAAGTAGTTTCATAGGTTATAATTTACAGAGTAATATGCTTCTTTTTTGAAGCATAAAGATAAAGAGAAGATAAAAATTGCTGATACAGTAATTTTTTTTCCATTAAGAGATTTAATGGCTTAAAATACTTATTCAAATAAACTCTTATTACCTATGGCTTTAATTCTCCAATTTCCCTATACAAACACATTACTGACCACATGACCTAGGGTAAATTACTCAATGTCTATGCCTTGGTTTCCTTATTTGCAAGATAGGGATTGTAGGGCTGTTGAGAGGATTACATGAGGTTATATATCCAAAGTACTAAGAATGGTGACTCATAGATTGTACAAACTATATATATTTTAGTTATTATTGTTATCATTGCTTCTATGATAAAAAGGACCTCAAAAGTATATGCACAGATTCCACCTTAACATTAGTCTTCATGACTTTAAATTGAGTGTGGTTATTTTTAATCCCTTTGTAACAGAAGGTTAAAAAAAAAATAAAGCAAGAAGTCTTTATTTTGGCCCACTCTGACCTAGCAGGGAGATGAGGTCAGTGGCACTGTTTTTGGCCAGCCCAGCTGCCTGTGTTCTGATGGCAGGAGGGAGGCTGGGGCTGGCAGGGCTATATCTAAGGCGTGAGCTGCAAACTGCTAAAGCCACTTCAAAGGCAAGGCTCCCTCCTATTTTTAACCCAGGTCTCAGCCTGCTTATGCAGTTGCCTCTTGAACAAAAGGTTCTGCCAGGTCTCTGACACCTTTACCACCACAGTCTCTTCTCACAATAACTAAAACAATCACCATTTGTTGTGCTACATGGCCTTCAACTTATAAATGCAATCTCTACTCTACCCAGACGATAGCCTCCATGATTCCCGTTTTACAACTTAGGAAAGTAAGGCTGGGAGAATCATCTGGGTAACAAGAGGCAAAAGCAGGACGCACAGGTCAGTGTGACATCCAAGTTCACATTCTTGCCAATATAACATGCTGACTTCCACTGTCATTTACAACCCTTATCCTTTTTCACAAATGGATTTCCTTCAAGCATAGAGTAAAACTTTTTGTTTTAAAAGTCCATTGCTTTAGAACAAAAAATTTAATCTAAAAGTTAATCCAAGATGAGTAATAGTCAGTGTCAGAGCCAAGATGAGCTGCTATAAGACGGCAGCTCTTACTTTGGTAGAAGAGTGTGTTCCTGCATCCATGGAACTATTTAAACAAAGCATGGTTCCTTGGCTGCTTTGCTATTAAAAAATGGGGCTTATTAGTCCTGATTCTCAGTCTGATTCTTGTGAGGCAGGATAATACTGTGAACTTTTACCTAAAAAAATGGGAACTCTCCTCCATTTTCTAGATACGAGAGTGCTACAGCAGTTTCCCAAACCCCTCTTGGTGAGAAAACACTTACGACCCACTTTAAGAAGCAAGTTGTAGGGAATATGAGGAATAGGCTTTTTTTAAAGTGACTAGAAGAAAATGATCTTAAAATTCTCTTCCCCTGTTCCCTCTTCAAGCTTGGTTGTCTAAATCACTTGAAGGGTGTATTAGTCCTATATTTAAAAAAAAAAAAAAAGCCAGATAAAAGGATTCTAAAAAAAAAGAAATTTTTTCCCAATGTCTAACTGCTTCTACTGTCAAGAAAATTGTAATTAAAGATTGGTCAGAGCAGAGAGTGACCTAAGAGATTAGTTAGCAGCACTGCCAAGCACCTACTTGCACTGTAGTGAAAAATAGTAAATCAACTTTCTCCTTTCTCCTCTTCAGCCTTATCTAATTGCAATCTCCATTATCTTTTTCTTCCTAGTCCTTTTTTTTAATCTTGCAAATATACTTCAGGCAATTTTTAGGATTTATGCTCAGTTTTCTGTAAGATTTTTCTCATTTGCAAAATCAAAGCATGAAACCCTTAAACTTCCATTGAGCTGAATGCAATCATGATGTGAGCTTTAAAATCTTCCACCTGTTTAGAAAAATTGATTTGTTCACAAACAGTGATAAAGCCCATCTGCCTTATTAAACATGACTTAGAGTACATTTTGATATGCATTGGAGGTAGGGGGCTTCGAGTTCAGCTGATGGACAAAAAGGGCTGTATCTTTTTGAGCTGATATATGATTATCTTTTGGTAATGATTACTAAATTTTCTACTTATGACAACCTCATATGGAAATTATCATTTCTTCATTCAACAAATACTTACCAAGCGCCTACTATTCTGGTGCCAGGCATTGTTTGAGGAGTTTCTTAGTAAAATGGAAGTTTTGCCCTTAGATGGATCTTAATTTCAAGTGCAGAAAGACAAATAAACAAAATGATTAAGTAAAACATTTATTACGTCAGATGGTTAAGTCTAAAAGAAGAAATAAAGCAGAGGAGGAAGATAGGAAATTTTGAGAGGAGGGAATTGCCAAATAGAGTGAGCATCCGATATTTGAGGAAGGCCTGCAGAAATGAGGCAAGAGTCATGCTGGGACCTCGGCCAATGTGTCCTAGATAGAAGGTTCAGCAGGGGTAAAAATCCCAAGGCATGTGTGTGCACGGCATGTTCAAGGAACATCATGAGACCCAGGAGCAGGAGCAAAGGGAGAGGGAGGGCGCGGGCTGGGGATGAAGTCAGAGACGTCAGAAGCCAGCCAGCCAGCTGATTTTCTGGGGTCTTCTAGGTCAATGAAAGGACTTCAGTTTTTCCTTTTTAGAAGTGAGAAACCTTTGGAAGGTTTTAGTCAGAGGACTAAGTGACATCATCTGACTTGGGTTTTAACAGGATAATTTTGGCCACTGTGATAATAGATTGCAGCAATGGTCCCCCACCTTTTTGGCCCCAGGGACTGGTTTCACGGAAGACAATTTTTGCATGGCTGGGTAGGGAGGGTGGACAGGGTGGTTTCAGGATGGTTTAAGTGCGTTGCGTCTCCACCCTGGATGGTCAGGCATTAGAGTCTCAGGAGGAGCATAACCCAGATCCCCAGTATATGCAGTTTACAGTAAGGTTTGTGCTTCTATGAGAATCTCAGGTTGTCGCTGACGTGACAGGAGGTGGAGCTCAGGCAGTGACACAGGGACGGGGAGCAGCTGTAAATACAGATGAAGCTTCTCTACTTACTCACTGCCCACCTATGCTGCACAGCCCGGTTCCTAACCAGCCACAGACCAGACAGGGCCTGTCCCCAGCCAGGGCTTGGGGACTGCAGGACTAAAGGAAGCAAGGATGGAACTAGGGAAACCCACGAGGAGACTGTAACAAGAATCCAGGCAAGAGGTTTCATGACTTAATCCAGGATGGTACCAGTGGAGGTGGTAAAAACTGGTCAGGTACTAGATATATTTTGAAGTCTATGCTGACAGAATGTACGGACAGATCAGGTATGGAGAGGCGTCAACTCTGACTCTCAAGGTTTTGACCTGAACAAAAGGAAAAAAGCAGGCAGTCCCTGGTGCTCCTGCTGGGCCTTCTAGGCATGTGCCCCTCAAGACCTCTGCTTTTCAGAAATTCTGATCAATAATTACAAAGGCAGAAGAAATACCATTTATTCTTGCTTTCTTGGGCCTCCTAGAATCTGTTTTTGACAAAGTATAAGTTTGTGCTGAGTATTTACTGATCATGTGTTTAAAACAGAAAGGCATCAAAGGGGTTGAAATAGTATTTATCAGTTGGAGACTCTACAGTGCATGTGTGAGCAGATTTCAGCCAGGGGAATTGTTTAGCTTTCACGGTTTATGGTATAGAATAGTTTAAATTTCAAAACATGCATCGCATTCAATGTCTTTGGCTTCTAGGACTATTTATATTGCTTTAGAATGCCCTAAATAAACCTCAGATGGCACCTGCTTTTTAAATGTGGAGTGTTCTCTGCCAGTTAGATTGGTTACCAGACAGCTTAACAGGGAAGCTAAGTGGCTTCACCACCGAGCTATGTGGATAAATCAACATGAAAAGATGACTGTGTCAAGCTGAGAGAGGTCCTCAGCCCTCCTGAGGTTTCCTTCTGGGTGCAGAGACCCCTCTGTGCTTCACCTTTATGTAGCAGAAGTGCCTCTGACATCATGCTCTACATTCCCGACCCCTAGTCACCTGCTTGTTCTGGTGACAAATGACAAGATGCCAGTATGGATAAATCCAAATTTAGCCAAAATTTAAATGACTCTTTCAGAAATTTCTAAGATTTCATTTGAAGATCTCAAATGAAGATTTCATTTCATTTGCATGAATTCAAAGATGTGCTTGAATAAAAGTTTGACTGCAAGTCGATAGCTCCCACCTGTAATCCTATCACTCTGGGAGGCCGAAGTGGGTGGATTTCTTCAACTCAGGGCAAGAGGACAGCCACTAAAAAAAAAAAATAGCTGGGCATGGCGGTGGGCGCCTGTAGGCCCAGCTACTTGGGGGGCTGAGAGGCAAGAAGATCTCTTGAGCCCAAGAGTTTGAGGTTGCTGTGAGCTGTAACACCAGGGTACTCTACCAAGGGCAACAAAGTCAGACTCTGTCCAAAAATTTAAAAAAAAATTTTTTTTTTTCATTGAAAATATACTCTAGTGCAACTAAGAACTCTGGTATGAAATAGGTTCCACTCCCCACCCTAAAACTTACTAGCTATCTACCCAGGGGGAGGTTTATTTATCCTCTTTAAGTGTCATCGTCTCCAGGAAAATAGGGATAATAATAGTGCCTACTTTGTGAGGTTGTTGTGAGGATTCTATGAAATACTCCATATAAAACAATGAGCCCTCACTGCCGGCCACACAGTAAGCAATATATTAAAAATGTTGGCTATTACTGAAGGCGGAGGGAGGGAAATGCCTTCTTAGTGGTTAGCCCTCTTGTGGGATTCCGTGACACCAGGTGAACCATGAGTTCAGTGGGAATCTTGCATGCATTATATCGGACTGGCCAAATATGGGCATGCACTCTTACGAGTTGAGCACTTAAGAAAAGACTTTTCTAAACACACACAGACTTAATTGTTCCATGTGCAATATTAACCGAGCCATCTGCCTGATGACATAGTCCTCCAGTCACTTCGAGTGATGTCTTCACTCAGCACGTGGGTTTGTCCTGATGTTTGTGTTGACATATACACATCTACGTAAGAAGATCCAGATGTTGTATCCGCATTAGCCTTACCTGACAAACTGGGGGAGGAAGGGCATAGAAAACTTGCGGGAATGGACAGCATAGGTATACTTCTCCTTAGTTTGAAAAATGAAAGGTAGAAACAGAACAGTGAAGATGTTTGAAGAGGGTGGAAGAAACTAAGAACATTTGAAGGAACAGCTGCATAGAAGTAGGAGGTGTAATCTGTGTTATCAGAGCCACGGGAGCAAAGCCGTGGGACCCAAAGTCTGGTTCAATGTAAACAAAGAGCCTAGGGATTCACCTAAAGGCCTCAGTGATTTCAACTCTTTTAGACTATTTGAAACTATTAGAGAAATTTCTTGGAATTAATTAGTAGAAAAAACATTTTCCATTTCATTTTTAGCCTGTATTTTATTTTTAAAGGGGAAATATGAGAGAGAGAGAGAGAGAGAGCTTTGTGCGGTACTGAAAATATGTAGTAGGATATTAAAGTCAGAATTTCATCTAAGGTTCCCAAGCAGAAGGGATACGGCCCACCAATGTGAGATTCCAGATTAAAATACAGACTTACTGTATATACTCGAGTATAAGCCGAGTTTTTTCGGCACAAAATTTGTGCCGAAAAACCCAAACTCGGCACAAATTTTGTGCCGAAAAACCCAAACTCGGCACAAATTTTGTGCCGAAAAAACTCGGCTTATACTCGAGTATATACGGTATAAAGAAAATAGTAGCAAACTATTTCCATAAATCTTGAGACCCCTTCAGCCAGGTCCAGGTGTATCAAGGGGGCTGGAGTGTGGTGAGGAGAGAGGATCTGGGGACTAAGGAATTCAGGAGTGCTGCTGATGTGTATGTTTGGAGTACCTGGAGGGGAGGGGACATACCCCCTCACCTCAAGCTGTGTCCGAGAGAGTTTCAAAGTGTCTTCTTAGAGAACTGGATGTGAGATGCCTGCATGAGGACAGGGGTCAAGTAAGAGTGGACCAGGTGGGTTTGACTCCCACCCAGGAAATCTAGAGGGTAAGGAACAAGCTGACACACTATTTCAGCAAAAATAAATTCAGGAAATTAGCTGCTACTTTTTCACAGGCAAATGATGTGAGTTTTCCCCATGGACCCAGACGGGCCAGGAGCAGGGGATGGGTTGAAAAAATTTTAGGTAGACAGCTTAAGGGAATACAGAACGGATCACAAGTTACCGTCTAGAATAGACATGCGTTAACGTGAATAAAGGCCTTATAGGCAAGATGTCCTCAGCGATGGGAATCTTCAAACATCATGAAATTGTTCCTCTCTGAGCCTGTCTGGCCCCGGGAGTGATGTTAGGAAACCAAGTCAAAACTTCCTTCTGCTCTGTTTTTTCTCTGTCCTCTTCCTCCAGCCCCAGGGCCTGGAAGGCAGGGTCAGTGAGCTGAGAGAGGACAGGGAAGGGAAAAGGGAACAGCCAACTATTAATACAACTCTTTCTCTGAAGGGAGGTGACCCTTCACGTTGAAATTGCAGTTTGTGATTCCTGGGCATGGAACCTCCTATTTCAAAATAAGACTGGCCTGGGTAACTTCAGGGAACCAGAGAACTATTCCTAAAAGTAATAAGAATGTCACAGGACCTGCTAAGTTTTCATCCAGTGGCAGTGGAAAAACGTTCATTAAATAAAGTTTAAACATAGTAAGAGATTAAAAAAAAAAAAAGAAGCAGCAGCAATTTGGTGACATGTCATGGGTAAAGCCCATGTAACATACTGGTTACAGGTAAGTGCTCTCAGATCAAAATGTGAATTCCTGTGATAATAATACAGTCCACAGTAGAAGTGACAACCAGGATCTGACTCCATTACGCTAGGATTCTCCCAGCAGATATTCAAACTCCAAACAGAAGAAACATGTCCGTTATTTTCAGGTCCCTTTGGTCATTCCTGGATCAAGGTATATCACATGGCTTCATTTCACCAGCCAAGCAGGGAATAGCCTGGGGGCAGACAGGGGCAGAGGAAACAGCACTGAGGAACACGACATGAAAATTGCTTTTGCTTTGGGGAATTACGTTGAAATTAGGGGATTGGGTGCAGGCAGAGATTATGCCTGCAACATTCTTGGCAATTTCTTGACAAACAGAAACAACTACGTTCCTAGAGAATGATTTCTTTCTATCACAGCTGAATCTCTAACCTAAGACAATTTATGATTTTGTTCTTGTTTGCACATGGAGGAACATGCTTGTGAGCCTGGGGAATATGTAGGAGATGAACAGTCATCCTACTCATTGACCCAATCGCTTTTCCTTTCTTGCAGCCAGTACTGCCGTCCTATCTTTCATATGTGTATCCTGAGTGAGATTTTTTGTTGTAAGCCTCCATCCTAGTTTTAACTGCTCTTTAGAAAACCTTGGCTTATGCTTTCAATATCATACCTCAAAGTTTTACTGTTCTTCCTTCATGATCCACTGATTAACATTTATACATTGGCTAAAACGTCTTGGATTTCTTTGTCATTAGGATGCCACTCAACTATGTTCTGAACTAAATTCTGTCAAGTTTCACTTCCTTGGAAGGTTTCCAAACTAAGTGAGCAGCATAAAGACCAGAAAATAAATTTCTCTTTTGTCCAGTGTTCTGGATGTCTTATGACTGTGGACTATGTGTTCACCCGTACTTAATACTCCCAAGGATATTGATAATCATTTCTTTTTCTAGCTCTTAGCCAGTGACTTAATCACCTATGTGTAGGTGTGTAAATACTCAGGGGCTTCTCCTACATTTCTGTAAAGTCTCAAATCCCTTTTCCTACCCACTCAGTCCTCTACTGTTTAAAATACCAAAATACCTGACTGAAGCAGGCCTTCAAGGAGCTACATCTAACCAAAGACCACGTAGAGGTGTCCAACCTATTTTCTTTTCTGCCACACATTGGAAGAAAAAAAGTTGTCTAGGGCCACACATTAAAAACACAAACACCAGTGAAAACTGATGAGCAAAGGACAAAGTCTGTGCATACTTTTCAAGACTCCACAGATAAGCAAAATAGTCCCCAAACAATCTGCAAGTGGCCAGCAGGAAGGGGGCTGGACACTGCCGTAAGGCAAATATCACAGGAATCTGAAAACCTTCCCAGGGACTCTGTAGACCAATGTTGTACTAACTTTTCCATAGATAAGGGCAACAGGGAGATGCAGACACAAGATAGGGGCCAGCTGAATTTCTCTTTATCACAGAGTCTTACTACTTGTTACCATAATAGCAAAATTATGATAGGAACTACTCTCTACTTTTTCCTGCCAAGGTAGGGAAGGAGTCTTTCCTCCAAATTGGCCTTCTGTAATTGACTACCTTGCCTCTGGGGAGCTGTAGTCCTAGACTGTGTGCATGGGGAGGGCAGGGGCTTTATGATCTATGTATCTTTAGATCACAGAAGAGTACCTAGAAATATTACGTGTATGACAGAACTTTTATTTTTTATTTTTTGCAGTTTTGGGCTGGGGCTGGGTTTGAACCTGCCACCTCTGGCATATGGGGCCGGTGCCCTACTCCTTTGAGCCACGGCGCTGCCCTATGACAGAATTTTTGTTAAATGAGTTTATGAAACCAAGGTCTTAAAGATGAATAAAAGTCAAGTACCCTTCTCCCCCAATAAACAGTCAAGAGAATTCTGGGTGGTTCTGAATGAAGGAAACAAGTTTTTGCTAGGTTTCAATCATTATTATAGAGTTTTAATGATTAAAGAGAAAACCAAGATCCCTTACCTTGACCCCCTTATTTTTCACACTCAACCTAAGAATGAACTATCTACCTTCTTTGCAAGCCTAATGGAAAAACAAAACATTTGAATCTGAGATATTTTACCCAAATCCAGGTATTGCTATCCCCCTTATAAAGTTAAGAACTTGGAGAAAAGTTGTTGAAAATGTTTATGAAACTAGAATACATTCTTAAGCATGGAAATGCCTTTTGTTTAAGAAACAGGGTGTTCTGATACTTTCAAAGTTGATTCATGTCCCCTAGGTGTGCTCTTGCTACTTTTCGCCAGGAGTTTGTCCAAGGGCGTCTCATGTAAATAGCAAAGTGTGAGGAAGTAATGTACCCAGTCCCTAGAAACAGAGAGGGTTAAAACGGGAGAACACAGGAGCTCTCAATAAGTTATACTGTTCTGCAACAGAATATTTAGTAGTGACAGAGGAATGGTGTTGGGACACAAACTCTCCAAGAAATAGTAACATAATACACTTAAAAAGAAGTAAAATGCAAATTGAACAGATGGGAATAGCTCCCTCGGAGACATGGGTAATACACCACATTTAGAAAATAAAACTCCATGTGATCTTTGCCTTTTAAGAAGAAAAAGGCCCGCTATTCCATCATACCGCTGACCTTCACTAGTAGGTAGCTCTTGTGTGTGTTTGCTATATTCAGTAGACCAAAATGAGATAACAGATTAAAAGCCACTGGGAAAAGTAAAAAGCCTGTGGTTTACAGCTTGTTTCTGAGGTTATTAATGGTTTCTTTACTTTGTATCAGGAAGCAGGCAGGAATGAAGGTGGGCTGTGGATGAACATTCGCACACGTGGAGACAGACGGGAATCAGGAGGCTCCCAGTGATGACAGGGCCCCATTCCTAGGAAAGATGGCAGCGATTAAAGCTGCGGGTCCAGGGGTGGGGCGTAACCAGGAGGGCCACGTGAGGAAAGTGGGATCCAGTCGCAGACCGGAGTTAATTACACAGCAGACGGAGACAGCCCGTCCTGGGCTCCAGACCAAGCATTGTGGGGGCTGGTTTTTGCAGCTCTTGGTAAAAGTGTCAAGAAAGCTTTGGAATAACAACCAGCACAAATCAAAATGAAGGAGCTACATTAACATGTTCCTTATTTGCAGGAGTTGGGGCGCTCCCTCTCTCTTCCTGGAGGATCAGCCCCACCCACCCTATCCACAACGTCTCCTTGGGTCTACCAGCAGCCTGCTTACAGCGACTCCAGCCAACCCGCTGACGGGCTGGGGAGAGCAAGCAGGAGGCCGACTCCCTGGGAAGCGGCGGCCAGGTCCCCTCTCGGTCTCGTGGACGAGGCCTTCAGACCCAGAAACATCCAGGAATCCATCGTGGCAAACGTGGTCTCGGCCGCTCGAAGGAAGGTGCTTCCAGGGCCCCCAGAGGACTGGAACGAGAGACTGTCCTACGTTCCTCCAACCCAGAAGGCCAACAGGAGCTCGTGCGGAAGGCCGGAGTCTGCTAACCTGCCCGCTAACCCGCGGTACAGCGCCCAGCGGCCGCCCGCGTATCGCAGGCAGGGCGCCCGCAATGACCCGCAGGTGCTGGCCGCGGAGCCCAGGGCTGATTCCCCCCTGCCGGTAGCTGCTCTGAACCACAGCCTGCACCCGCGCGGCTGGAGGCGCCAGACGTGAACCACGCAGAACCAACCCGGGCCAGCTGGGGGTTTTGTGTTTTTTTTACCTTTTGAGTAGATTTAAATTCACTTTTGTTTGTGGCTTGTTCTCACAGATCGCATTTCCGAGTCTGTGTGTGTGAGTGTGCATGCACATGTGCGTGTGAATCACTTCCCTGTCGTCTAGTGTACAGAGAATTTCTTAGAAGAAAAAATTTACTTTCTGCCTTGATGTGCCGGCACTTCCGTGTAACCCATAAGCTTAGTTCCTTTAATGTGGGGGTAGCCTATGCAGCTAAATTCTACTCAGTTAAAATGAAACTAAGTATTTGTTCCACGTGCCTAAGACCAGGTAGGGACTAGGATATGGTGTGCTAATTACCATTCGCTGTCCTAGCAAGAAATACCTATAAAAATGTTAGAGAAATTGTCCAAGGGAGCATGGCAGTGAGTAATAATTAAAGAAAAAGGTTTTTTTGGTGTTATTTTAGGCATCTCTCTGAAAAAAAAAATTTTTTTTAATCTAATAAAACTCGTTTTTTTTTTTTAAGAATTAAAATATGGGCGTTCTCAGAAAGAAAGAAACAAGAGAATAGGATTACTACACATTTCAGAAGGGCTTTTGAGAAATAGTGTAATGTGTGGGGAATAGAAAGATTCAGGTACAGGATTTATTTTTAATGTGTTTAAAGCCAACAACCCGAGACAGGAACAGACAGTAGGTTCAGGTATCCTCATTTCTCAAAGGAGAATATTGGATTATCTAATCTTTTAGATCTCTGACAGCTTGACATTCTGAGATTTTTCTCATTCATAGAATGTCCTTCAGTGCATTGTTTATTTTTGTTGTTCATTGTGTAAATATCAGATTAAGTTTAGGCGTGGGTTAGGTAATTAATGTCACAGCACGGCTCATTAACAGTCCCAAGGGAATTGTTAGGTGGCAGGCTTTGTGCTATGTGTTACATGGAGTGAGGGTTGATGTAAAGATATAAACTATTAATGGATTTAAGGAAGAGGTAGATGAATAGCCTGTTATTATGCAACTGTGGGTCATGACCACTCATGTGGTTATGGGAGACGTGCCACAGAAGCCTATGTAACAAGTGGTATTTCTTCAGGAAGTGGTCATTAGGGTGCTCAAAGGAAGAGAAACAGCTGCTTTGTTAATCCCCTGTCCCATGCCCTGTTAGCCTGACCACGAAACAATCAGAACACCTGCTCCTTACTGCCATGCCTGCAAAGTGATAAATACAAAAACATTCAAAGTATTTTACATCATAAGAAAATACCTAGAATATTTTTCAACTTAAAAAAAGTTTGGGTATTTAAAACTTTCTTAGTTTCTTAATATAATTTTGCTTTGTTTTATTTTTTAGTTCTTGAATTTATCATTATGATAGTCTCTTATCGTTATGATGTTTTCTTTTAAAACTTAAAAAAAAAAAGCCAGAGTGCAAGTGGTCAAGGCCTTATCTTGGAAGTAAAAATATAGTATTGAAAAAAATCACAGTAAATTCCATTAGTGATGAAACCAGGCAGATAATTTGTTCAGTTATGGAGACAAGAAAGAATAAGCACTTTCTAATGCTACAGTGTTAAATTATCTTAAAGTGATACAGAGCTTATTCTCTAAATATATAATATATGATTATTGACTCCCAAGAGTTTCTATGGTATCTAAAATATAATGCCTGGTGTATAGTTGGGAGGAAATCTCCCCATAAAATCTTACTTGGTCCAAAATTTATTACAGTGGTTGAATCATTTTAGATTTGAATGTTTTAAGATACGGGAGATTTAGCAGAAAAGATTTTGCTTGATATTCTATTTTGTTGATTTTTTTCATGAATAAGTGCTAGGAATTATTTCCATCTGTTGTTTATATTATTCACTAAATTTTTAGTAGACTCGAAATAGAAGCAGATGTTTTAACTTAAATATTATTATATAACAGACTTCTCCCCCTTTGCATGTACTAGGTTGAAGTTACCATTTGTATTAAGCTATCTGAATTTATTCTAGACTTCAAGAAAAAGTACAAGGCAGAAAAGTTGCATATATTTCACTCATAAGGAAATGAACATCTCACATTTTAGCTAGAAATCAATGCTTTGAGAAGTCATACTTTGCAGATATTAATTCTGAAAAGTAAAAGTGCCATTGTTAAATGGCCATAAATATACTACAGGTATTTTTCTCCAGTCTACCTAAAAATGAAAGAAGTTTAGATTGCTTTCCATTCAAGTGAAGGGTTGAGAGGTGACATCTGCCAGCTGAGATCTGATTCCTTTGCATGAGATCTAGATAACAATTGTTCCCACAAAAGCAAAATGAATTGATCTTATCTTCTAAATGGTAGCAACTGTAGATAAGAGCTGCTGCTTTGTAAATGCACACCATGTTTGTTGTAAGACACTTGTCTATTAGTAGCAATCACATAAATAGGAAGAGTTAGGGGATTATTGTGGATTAAAAAGCTTTCTCTAAAAGTAGAGTAAGCCAGTCATAGGGACACTAATTTGTCACTTTTCCTCCATCTTCAGTTTAAATATTATATCATTGCATGTAAGTGTCCGTTATTAAGAAGATTTGAAATCTGTCCTGTAGTCTGAGTTTTATTCTATTTCTAGTCTATTTCTCTATCACAGGAATATGTTTCTTTTACATTCTGTCACCATCATACACATTGGAAAAGGCCAACTTATTAGGTCTCAAGCATATGACTTGAAACTTTGGATAAACATCGTATCGAATAAGCTTAGTTATAATTAGAAGGAAGTTAGAGAAATGTTTCTTAAGAGAAAGTAGATTTTCACTTTTGATTCTTTTTATTTAAAGTAGAAGTATCAACACTGTCTACACTTTTCTATTTTAAAAAAAAGGCTGTGTTCTCCTGCTAATTAGATTGACCTTTCCACCTCTGTTTATCCCATAAAGACTGTATTTGAAAGAAATATACTTAAAATAAAACTTATATTAGTAATAAAGTATCCTGAAAATCAAGTTAAGAAAAGTTTTCATTTTTGCTTATTAAAAAAAAAAAAATTATCTCAAATTGCTCTTTACCCCAAAGAAGATTTACTCTTATCTGATGCTACATATTTTTAGTAATATATTTCATACTATCATATTTTCATGATAGTTTCCAGACATATCAAAAGAATGTCATGCTGAATGGGGCAACATTTTAACTGGAACATTTAAAGACTTAAAAAAAAAAAACTTGCCTGAAAACACTTAATTTCACATTAAGAAGTTTAAGATTCAAACATATTATAATATTACTCTTAATTCTTTTCTTTCTAATAGGTTCAAAATCTGTCCACAGCACAACCAGCCAATGGTAGCCTGACTTGACAAGATGTTGGTCGAAATTCTGTATCTACTCTGGGCTTTTGCTGTCATCTGCTATGTTCATTATTCTCATACTTCCAATTATTTGTTCTCTTTCGACTTGCCCAAGACGGATCTCTGTTAAACCTAAGCCCTCACTATAATAAGGAATATTGAAGTAAAGCTTTTTAAAAAATGGCTTTCCACACAATATTAAAACTATCAGCTGGAGTATGAGGTCCCTTGTCTATTAGCATCATAAAACACACATCTTTTTGATACTTTGGGGTATGTGTGGGAGGTTAATTCTAAATTAAGTGACTGTTTGGGGCATTCTAATAAAAAGTATCTTTTAAGGAACCAACACTGGAAAACATACTTCAAGAAAGAGGACTGCTTCCATGACTTAAGAGACAGTAGTACTAGACTGTCTTAAGATGCTAATGTTATTTAAAGAGCCCTTTTTTTCTGAGGAATTCTTAGTGCTTAGTAAACCATAAATCTCAAAATGTACTGAGAGGTAGGTAGTGTCATCTCTACACAGAGCCAACAGGCAGCAGAAATGCCTTAAGATCGGCCAGTGTTTCCATAGCCCCCATAGTAATAGAAGCACTTTAATACAAAGTGCTTAGCTTTATAAACTGTGACAGTTTATATTTTTAGAAAGGTTCTGGCAACCCTTCTTCCCCCCCAAATAATAACAGGCAATACCTCCAAAACATCTTGGTCTGACTTTTTTTTTTTCCCTTCTCTAAAGTTGTAGTGAAGCTCAGCTATATAGTACTTTTTTTTTTTTTTTTTACTTTTGTGTCACCTTCATAAACTTTCCTCTATTCAACCTCCTCCCTAAAAGAAAAAGCTTCATTCACCTCCTCAATATTCCACACTTTACATTTCCGAATAGGATTTATAGCATAAAGCAAGACTACCCCATCCTAATGATTTGAGTAAGTGTGAGGTCTGCCCCAAATCACCAAACAAATTAGAAAGGGTTAATTTTATGTAAGCCCAAGTTCCTCCCTGAAGAGGTTTGTCCACATGACTGTGAACTTATGTAGTTATAGGATCTCCTGTTCAACCTTTCTTCAACATCACCTTTTCTAGAAAAAATTATTCACTGGAACAATTGAATTATAAGTGCATCCTTTGGGGACATTTCCTGACACAGGTGTATGGCATGTGTTGGGAAGTAAAGTATCATCCTTGGCACAGTTCCTGCCTCCACTTAGATGGAGCAACCAGTTTTAAAGCAACATAGAAAACCAAGCCAGAGGATCTTCAGAAGCTTTACATCACCCAGTGCTCACCCCTGACCTGTCAGGACGAGCCTCTTTTCAATAGGTTGGCTTGGTAGTTTTTCTTGTTAATCTACATGTTTTTCATACCACAGTTTTCTGCTAGACCAGTACATAGAACAGAGAAGTAAAATAGTTCAATAATAAATAAAGAGGAGGATGCATATTTTCCCCATAACTTGCTATTATTTATGCCAATTAAATGCCTCTTGATCCTTGAATTCAGATAATCTCTCTTTGGTTTTTATCTACAGTAACTATGGCTACATTTAGTAGCCATACAAAATGCCTGTGATTTATTGATATTGATACTTACTAGAAGGCTGAGAAGAGAAAAAAGCACTCTAGCTTTTTGATAAAATAGCCAAAGTTTAATGCCCAACTAGGCCAAATCTCAGGCCCAGCATGAACTTGTTAAAGAAAATAACCAAAAAGGGGGACAAAATTTCATGTCCTGCAATGTTTTCTGATTGTGGTATTTGAAAATCATATGTTTCTAATTGAAATGCAAATGATTTTTCCATAAAATGTTTGAATAAACAATGCATCTGAATTTCTCATTTTGCACAAAAAGGAAGCTATTGAGAAATAAATAAGATTTGACTTTTCAAGGTTTATATAGAAAATCAGAGATATGAACAATTCTATAGATATTTTGCTTGAGGAAGTTTCAAACAAAGAATGCATTTAACTTTCACTTCTGACAATATGAATAAATATTTTTTCTCAAAAATAAGATTCATACGAATTTGTAACTTTTTTTATTTTATCATTACTCTGCTATACAATTGTTTGAATCTGCTTCTGATGCTAAAGCAAAATACCTGAGACTGGGTAATTTACAAAAAATTATAAATTTATATTTGCACAATTCTAGAGCTAGAGTCCAAGATCAAGGCACTGGCAGATTTGGTGTCTGAAAAGGGCTACTTTTGGCTCCCAAGATGGAGCCTCTTGCTACATCCACACAAGATGGGAGGGCTGGAGGAGGTAAACTGTCCTCCCCAAGACTTCTTTTAAGGCACTAATCTCATCCATGAGTGGAACCCTGGGGACCTAATAGCCTCCTCAAAGCCCCACCTCTTAACAATGTTACATTGTGGATTAAGTTTCAACATGAAGTTTGGAGGAGATCAACATTCAAACTATAACAATTATTCAATTGTTATAACAATTACAACAATAAGAATTCTTAAAACAGACATTAAAAAAAGATCATTTCAAGATTTTTAAAAAGGAGGGGCTGGAGAGGGCTGAGGAAGAGTAAACTTTAGTCATAAGTATAAAATGCTTTTACTATCATGAAGACATTGATGTCTGTAACACAAAAATTTCAAAAAGGTATGTGTATTGCATTCACCTTAAGAAATTTCCCTTCAGACATAAACTATCCAGACTTAGCGTTTTGCTCGAGTTATTGTCATTTTGACAATAGTGGCGAGATTTAATTTTACTTTAAGAATATTGAGGCTTTTGTGAAGACATCAGAATTAAAGGCCAGCAAGTGATGATCATCTTGATTTTTAATTTCTCTGACAAGGGAAAACGTGAAATGTTAACAGTATGAGTGGTCAGCAGGTTTAATAACATCGAATGGTGTTTTTCTCTTCCTGCACCAGACTTGTTTTCTTGGCACAATGAATATATCTGGAATTGGATTTAAAGTGACAGCAAACTTAAATGCTCTCCCTGAGTGGAAAGCTAATGTGAATGGGTTTACCATGGCTTATGACGATAGATACTATACAGAAGTTAAGAATAAAGCCCTAGGAATAAGAATGGGATGGCACAATAGTGGGCACTTAGTAAATTCCTCTAGAATCTACCACTTTTGACAAATCACATAAAGCCCTTCTGACGGCAGCACCAGGAACCACTCACTGTCAGGGGAAGATGAATTCATTCATTTATTCAGGCAGTGTTAAAGAAAAAAATAGTCAAGAATCCTTGCAAAAGGCTGGTAAGGAAGACTTTATAACAAACTCTTGCAATAGGTATAGGGGCTCCTGGAGAGGGGACTTGCAGTGAGAAAGAGAGTCTGGGCTCAATTCTGAATACAGCATGGACAAGTGAAATGGATAGCTAAGCAGCAGTGTGGGAGGCAGGGGCTGGAAAATTACTAAGAGGAAACATCAAGAGTAAGGAGGATTCTCATCAAGAGTAAGGAGGATTCTGGCTAACCCACCTACCAGGATTCTGGTGGAAGACAGGCCAGGGTGATCAGACATCACCTGGGGAATGATAAGGATGAGGAAACTGATCAGATGTCCAGGATGATTAGATATTGAGAACTGAGGGGTGTGGGTGGGGTTCTTCTGAGCAGATGTGGCAGGGTTTTTGTGGTGCATCTTAGAATGGATACAGGCGAAACTTACTAAAGGCAGAATACGAATGTCTACATACAATAACTAAGAAAATGCCATGAAGGCTACGTTGAACAGTTTGATGAGAATATTTCAGATTGTATATGAAACCAGCACATTGTACTATTGATTGCACTAATGTACAAAGCTATAATTTAACAATTAAAAAAAAAAAAAAAAAAAGAAAGAAAAAAAAAAAGGATTTTACAGGGAAGTGCACCAATAGGCCTGACTCAAGTTTAGCCAAAGACTCTTTTCTTTGTCAGTTCCATCTCTGGTTCAAGGGAAGGAGACACTTTGAACACTACAAGTTCATTTTCTTATTTGGCTGTCTTGTGATCACTAAGGTCCAGCTGGATCATCTGTTGAGACTCAGCAGAAGAGGATATCTCCTGGATGCCGTAAGCCATCAGACATTAATGAGGAGAACTGAGCTGCTGTGAAAATTAAAAAAAAAAAAAAAATTCCAATTGATAGTTGAAACAAACCATAAACGTAGTTTCTGAGTCCAGAAACTAACTCGTCAAGAAGAATTTTGGATGCCTGAAGCCTCTTCGGGTTAAGATAGGTGAGACAATCCAGTAGATTTTACTGGTTTAAAGTTTGGATGGCACAAAAGTTGTTCACACATAAACTGTTGTGGTGGTTTTCTGAAGTTTATTATCAAGTTGACCAGCCTCCGATTGCAGGGCTTCAGGAAAACAGCAGTGATTCTAAGCCAGAAAAATGAGAGAAAACTGGAAATATCATTTGGAGAATCATAGCCAGATGTTGGAGAAAACAAGAAAACTTCAGGACCCAGTTCAGATTATAAATAGATAATACAATTTCAAAGAAAATGAATAGGCCTAAAATCTAATACTGGGTAGGACTATAGTTCTCTTCTGAAACATAATTTTTCTCTCTACAGTCACCTCCATTTCTAACAAGGATAATCGAAGTAAGACTGATTTGTTTGCAAAATAAGTTTCATTAAACTTGGCCTGATTATTTACATAAGTGCAGAACAAATAGTGATTGACCAGATAGGTCCTTTTAAAACTTTCTTTGCTGGACCTTTTGATAAAGAGTCTCAGATTTGGCTTGAAAAAAAAAAGGCCTTTTAAAGCTAGGAAGACTTGCTATGTGGATGTATCTGTAATCCTTACAGATTTGAGTAAATTCCTCTCTTTAGAGGTCCTCAAAATATCCTCAGGTTCCTGAACCTGCCAGTGACACTTCTTACTCACCTATAACACTGAGAACACGTAGTCCAGTTTTTCCAAGATGGGTTTGTTGGCTCTGTAAAGTCAACCTGAGTTCCTTAAAGCTGCCTGGTCATTATCTGAAAACATAATATTCTAGTAAAAGCCTTGTTAATATAACCATTGTTTACAATTGTGTCCTGTCTCAAGGTAAATATATTATTATTAAACTTATACAAGTAACTATATATGCAAGTAACTATAAAAATAAGAATATTCACAAGTAGTTTATGACTTCTGAAAGAACCAGTTAAAGAGAAAAAAGTCATTATTTTTTTCATAAAGTATATTTTACCAAGTTGTTGTAAGTTATAGAGAGCTTAAAAGAAAAATTTTTACTTAAATCTGAAACACAAAACAGTTAAAGAAAATAATGTTATATTTTAAAACTTATCCTCATCAGCTTACTTAGTCCTATGTATTAATTTTTGTTCTGCTTTTTCTTGGTGATCAGTTTAATAAAGTCATCAGCTTCTTCATTAGAATCCTAGAAATTCTTACCTAGTTATCAAAAGTTATCAAAACCCTTTATTCCAGAATGCTCATTAGAAGTTTTTTCCATGAATGCCCTTGAAGAAGCAGCAATTTTGGACTATATCAGATTGCATAAGCTTTTAGAGAGGATTTAAATAACTGTCTATGGATCACAAAGACTTAAAATGGCCACGGCTAAAAAGTCTGTTGAGAGTTTATGATATGTTTAGCACCAACGCAATTGATAAGGAAATTGGTGCAGCATACAAAATTTTAACATAATAATCAAAATTATGACTGATACTGATAATGTGTTAGATTTTTAGGAATCTTGTATAATTTTTTAAAAATTCAAACCAATAATATATCCATGAATATAACTTAAAGGTTTACCATCACTTATTTGGCAATGCTTCCTATATAACTTAATATATCAAATAAATCTAATGAGTTTAATATGTCTCTTTTACAAGGTGAGAGACACATCTTTTGTGGTTTCCTGGGGGCCAACAGAAAAATCTCAAAGTTAATTTGAGGTCAAAGTGACTCAATTTAGAATTTGATTTGGGGAAATTGAAGTTTGTAAGAAAAGTCAAAAAATTTAAAATACTTGACTCAATATTATCTTAATTATTTCATCAAAGTGATAATAAAAATTGTGGGTTTTTTTTTTTTTTTTTTTGAAGAGTCTCATTCTGTTTCCCAGGCTGGAGTGTTGTGGCATCAGCTTTGTTTACAACAACCTCAAACTCCTGGGTTCAAGTGATTCTCCTGCCTCAGCCTCCTGAGTAGCTGAAACTATAGGCACCCACTACAACTCGTGACTAATTTTTCTATTTTCAGTAAAGACAGGTCTCAATCTTGCACAGGCTGGGCTCAAGTTCCTGAGCACAGGGAATTCTCCCACCATGGCGTCCTAGAGTGCTGGGATTACAGGCATGAGCAACCATACCTGTCTTGATAATAAAAGATTTTAAAGGCAAATATACAAGGTCACATAGTTGTGAACAAAAAAATCAGCTCTTTTAATATAGAGTAGACTTACTTAAGCCATCACCAACCTAATAAAAGATGACATGAAGCAAAGGAAATTATCTTGGAAAAACACAAAATCTTTGTTTCCTAGGCCAATTACAAGGAGTGTTCTTACTGAATCTCAGACCACTGCTCCAAGAAAACTTTGTCATTTTAACAGAGAATGTCTACTTTTGCATCAATGTACCACTAACACTAATTTTTAGACTTTTTAAATGAATCCATCTGATCTTAATCAGCTCTGACCAAACAAGGTTATTACAACTTTTTAAAAAATCTCTTCTTAAAAAAAAATTTTGCAACCGATATACATTAAGCAATTAAGCAGTTTATTTTTACTATGCATTCTGCTCTTAGGTTGGATTTATAGCTTTATGGCATTAAGTATTCTTGAGAGACAACACAAACCTGTCTGACTAGCAAAGCCAGGCCAAAAAAGAGGGGGAAAGGGCAGGCTGACAATTCCGAAAACATTTATGTTTTTATTTTACCAACAATTTTATTTTATTTTTTATTTCAGATTAATATGAGGGTACGAACAATTGGGTTGCAGTGTTTGGATTTGTTAGATGATGCACACCCAGGAGGTGTGCCATATACCCTTACATCGTGCCCAGTAGGTAGGAGCACACTTTCCCTCCCTCTCTACTCTCCCAGCAATTTAAAAACTAGCTTTTATTTACTGAATATTATCCCAGATCACATGAACTTAAAAAACAATTGGGTTAGTTTTTATTTTTCTGGAAGTCTTCTGAACACTTAATTTGTTTGAGTGCTTATTTACCCCTAAACTAATTTGGGTACTTTAGTTTGGCAACACCATCATAGGTGGAAAAATAAATATCATGTAAACATAACATACAAACATAGATAAACACACATGTACATATAGATACACATACAGAATGACACAAATAGATCTTATGACTTTTCATTTTAAAAATTTTAGTCACCAAAACTAACAGATGATGGTGAGGATGTAGAGAAAGGGGAACTCTCATACACCCCGGGTGAGAATGGAAATTAGTATAGCCATTATGGAAAACAGTATGAAGGTTCCTCAAAAGCTAAAATGAAACTACCATATGATTCAGCAATTCCACTACTGTGGATAACATATAAAATAAAAGAAATCAATATATCAAAGAGATAGCTGCACTGTGTATTTATCACAGCTCTATTCATAATAGTCAAGATATATCAACCTAAGTGTCCATGAAGGGATGAATGAATAAAGAAAATGTGGAATATATACACAATGGAATATTGTTCAGCCATAAAAAAATAACAAAATCCTGTCATTTGAAGCAACATGGATGAGCCTGGAGGACATTATCTTAAGTGAGACAAGCCAGGCACAGAAGGACAGATATATGTCCTCACTCAAATGTGGGAGCTAAAAAGTTGATCTCATGAAGGTAAAGAGTTGGATGCTGGGAAGGAAAAGGGGGCAGGAAATATGAAGAGGAGCTGGTTAACAGGTACAAGAATACAGTCAGATGGAAAGAATAAGTTCTAGTGTCTGACAGCACAGTAAGGTTAAGATAGTCATCAATAATTTATCATCTATTTCAAAATAGCTAGAAGGAAGGATTTGGAATGTTTTTAATACAAAGAAATAATATTTTTGAAGTGGTGGATATCATAATTACTTAGAACATTACAAATTGTACATGTGTAAATGATCCCAGTTAACCCATAAATATGTACATTTATTAAGTATCAATAAAAAATTCAAAAATTTAGTCATGAGGTAGTAAAACAGAGTAATACAAATTGATTCTACTTTATATTTTTTAACAAAATTGTGTTGCTGATAAAGATGGGACAAGATGAGCTTACCTACTCAATAAAAACTAAAGCTTTTTTATCAATATTTGAGAAGGCTTTTAAATATTTTTCACCCACCCAGTCTCCAAATAGTTCCTTTTTTCACTTTTTAGTCTCAAGTGTTGCTTTAGGGGGCCCCAGAGGCCCTTGAGCGGCCCTAGTGGGGTGTAGGAGGCCTTAAATTCAAGTGCCTTTAGTATTAGAGGGGCTGAAGTGGAAAGACAACGGGTCTGGCGGAAGGACGTGGTCAACAGAGGTTTGAGAAGAGAGATTTCCTTTTGCAAAGAAGTTTCTATGGGATAAACAAGATTCAACAGAGATAACAGAGAGAATAGGGGAAATAGAACAAGTAGACATCCAGCCCAGGGAGTCAGGGAATAATCTCCACTCAGAAGGGAACCAAGAATAAGATCTTCCAGCCCAAGAGGTACCTTCCCAAATAAGCCTAGGTTCCTAACCCAGCTTCTAAAAGCATACACATACCTTGAAAATCAAATCTGTACCAGCTTTAACAGATGCTCATCTGGAACAGTGAAGTCTGACTCACTAATGGATTCCCAGTTAGGAGTGAAGACAAAGGCTTCAAAGCCTTCACTCAGGGTTGTGGGTGAAAGGCCTGGGGGTCCAATGATGAATCTAATCCTACCCAAGTCATGGCACCATATTATTAAAGAAAACATTACTTAGTGATATTTTTTAAAGCAGGAAAGATTTTATTCAGGGCCACCGTTTTAAATATAGGGATCATTGCAATAGGCATTTGCAGGGGGGAAAGGGATTGGGCTCAACTCTGAATACAGCCTGGGGAAATGGGAACTTATAGGCAAGGAGCAGTGTGGGGGTCAGAAAATTACTAAAAGGAGATATTAGGAGTGAGGGGGATCCTAGCTAAACCTACTTAGAAGGATTCTTGCCAAAGATAAGACAGGGTGATCAAACATCACCTGGGGCATGGGAGAGATGAGGGACCTGATATCAGATACCGAGGATAATCAGACAAAAGGCATGGGGGATTCTTGACGAACTGACCTCTCAGAGTTCTTTGCTAAAACTGGATTTTACAAGTATGAGGAAGTGCACAGATGGGCCTAGGAGAAGATTCAGAAGCCTGACTGAAGTATGGCCAAGCAGAGAACCTTTGGTGACAGTCAGCAACCCTTTGCCATTAACCAACTCAGTGCCATACACAGGGCTCAATACTAGGAATACATTAGTGAACAGATGTAATCTTTGCTCCCAGAAAGCTGACAGTGCTAAGGAAGGGTAGAATGTAAGGAGTTGAGAGTGGTGATTAGATTATGTAGAGTATTATGAGAGCAAAGGAAAAATATCCAACCTTAAGGGTGGGAAGACTGTTGTTGCATGGGAGGTGGAAGATTCCGGCAAGAATTGATGGCAGAGTCTTATAGGCTAAGTAGGTGAGCACCACCTTACAGGCAGAGGTAAGCACCACCCCTAGGGAAGCCACTCTAGACAGAGAGACAGCACATTGCTGATAAACTACCCAGCAGCTCTGAGTTAGTGTCCAGTGACAGAGAATAAGAAAGCATGGATTTTACCCTACAGGGAAGGGCATACTTTTTCTGTACAGGGCCAGATAGATGGTAAATACTTTAGGCTTAGGGAGCCATTGGACTTCATTTTAGCTCTGCCTTCATGGTGCAAAGCAGCCATGGCCAATACAAAAATGAATGAGCATGACTCAGTGAAACTTCACTTAAAGATGTTGAAATTGGAATTTCATGTAACTTTCACAAGTCATGAAAAAAATACATTTTTGATTTTTTTCCTCCAATCACTTAAAAATGTAAAAACCATTTGTAGCTCGCTGTCTATTCAAAAGCAGAGTTGGGCCAAATTTGGCCCCTTGGCCAATTTACCCATTCCCGCCAAAGGAGAGCCAGTGGAGCGATTAAAGGATATTAACCAGGAATTGGCACGGGCAGGTCTGTGTCACAGGAAGCTCATTCTGGCAGCAGTGAGGAAGACAGGTGTGAAGGGGCAGGATGAGAGGAAGGCAGGACACAGAGGGCTGTCAGTTTTTCCCACGTGACAAGCCAGGCATATTTTACCTCCAGCAACGATCTATAATAAATCAGTCAACCCTGGAATATCCCAAACGTGTTCCTTGCTTCCATGACTGCCCATTCTTCTCTGCACTGTGCTTCCTCCTCTCATCTCCCCATCCTCCCCATCTCACATGCCCCATCGCTGCCAGCTAGCTGCCACCTCTTTAGAACTCTGTCAATGGAACGGAGAGCAGATCTTACAAGGGTACATGCGAAACTTAGTAAATGTAGAATATAAATTAATATAACATAATATTGTCTTAACACAATAACTAAGAAAATGCCAGGAGGCTATGTTAACCAGTGTGATGAAAATATGTCAAATGGTCTATAAAACCAGTGTATGGTGCCCCATGATCACATTAATGTACACAGCTATGATTTAATAAAAAAAAAAAAAAAGAAAGAAAGGAAGGAAGGAAGGAAGGAAGGAAGGAAGGAAGGAAGGAAGGAAGGAAGAAAATGGTGCTGAGTGACCCCCAGAAGCCTACTTCCTTGATTTCTGGGAAGACAGTGAGCACTAGGATGACACGACCTTCCCCCAAGCCATGAATAACACTTTAAGAAATGTGATTATGAGCTTTGAAACACTTATTTTCCAGTTGACAGAATAACAGTCTTTTTCTTTTTTAACGTGCATTTGGCAGATAAAGTAATGCTATTTCCAAAAAGTGAAATGAGTGGCTCCTTGTGCCGCAGCATAATCTAAGACTTTATCTTTTACTAAATAATCTTGATTCTTGACTTAAAAAAATGTAAAAAAAAAAAACAAAAAACATACCACCAAAATGCTTTGGTAAATTATTTTTAAAAGATTAGAACTAACACAGGAGGTAGGGTTTTCAAAACTCACAGACTACTAAAACTAGAAACCATGTAACGAGATACGGGAGGAATCAAAAGAGACAGAATGAAGCCAGGTTCTCTTTCCCTCCAACGTTCAATTCTTTAGTAAAAGAATAAATTACAGAGTGTTTTTCCACCCATGTCCTCCCTTTGCTACAACGCCATTCTCAAACATTAATGTTGTTGCACTATCCATTCCCTCTTAAGCAGTGAAGGTGCCTGGTGTGCATAGACCTGAGCCAAAGTTGTTCCAGACATGGCCCAAGTTAATGTCCCTCCTCCCTTCCTGTCCTGCAGACAGAGGTGAGGTCACTAGCAATGGAAGGGATAGTTTTCTGGGGCACTATATCATTATCTTCATTCTGAAATTCTCCTGAAATGGGGAAACATAAAGTGAGGGAGAACACAGATATATAATCATGTGTGCTTCTAAAAGAAAAACCCAGAAAAAGCCAGAATGTCTACAATAGTAACCCATTCTAACTAAAACAGCTCTGTAGTCTGGAAATTGCTGGGCTATTATATCCACACAAATAGTTCTAGCTCAAGAAGGATGGGAAAATCTTTCAACAGGAAGATGTGCAAATTTATGACCAAAAATTCACAAAAGTTTAATTATTGTGGGAAAAAAAAAAAAAAAAAAAAAAAAAAACAGAAATAATTGGAAAACGTGTCACAAAACCCAGGCAATTCTGCCACCTGCCCCTCAGGTCTCCTCTAGTTCCATCCCATGTGTCACCCCACATGAAGCTTCCTAAATATGGCAAGATGAAGGTTTGCACTGGAAATGTAGCTGTTGCTCGTATATGTTCATGTAATTCACAAAAATCTTATTCAAATAATCAAGGGGAAAGTGTAAGCACAGCGTTACTTAGCATAATTTACCTGAATCGTTATTTTCTTTTGCTGCATTCTCCTAATCACTCATCAGGAATGGATTAGATGCTTTCCATATGTTAAACACTCCACATGGAGTGTGGAAGAGGTAATGATGATAGTGATGACTCTTTAAAGACACTCAGCTTGTACCAAACCCTGTTCCAAATAATTTAGCTCTGTTGTCTTATTTAAGCTGCTTCACTTTTTGAGATTACAGATGAAGAAACCGGGGTGCAGGATGCATAACTGATAGGGTCTTACAACCAGAAAGCTGTTCATTGGAAATGTTAAATCTGGGCCTTTCTGTCCCACAGCATGTTCTATATACATGTACCTATGTATACATGATACAAAGACGTACCAATGTGACCTACATATTTGAGAAACTAGACAGATAGATTTAAAGCAGAAGAAAAATTCTAAAGCATACGTGGGGTCAGGCGGCACCCATAGCACAGTGGTTAGGGCACCAGCCACATACACCGAGGCTGGTGGGTTCCAACCCAGCCTGGGCCTGCTAAACAACAATGACAACAACAACAACAACAACAAAAAATAGCCAGGCATTGTGGTGGGCACCTGGAGTCCCGGCTACTTGGGAGGCTGAGGCAAGAGAGTCACGTAAGCCCAAGAGTTTTAGGTTGCTGTGAGCTGTGACGCCACCGCTCACAGTAACCTGTGGGGATTCAGAAGCTGAAAGGGATTATAGACATTACCTAGTCAAAGCTCACTTTTTACATAAAGGAAATTGGGAGCTGTCAGGACAAAATTCCCAAGGTTACTCAAGGTTATCCAAGTGAATGCAGAAGCACTTTTCTTTAGTCCTTGTACCACTACCCAACCCTAGGCTCTCATAATCTGTACCTGAACTATTAAAATAGCATCATACTCTGTCTATCTGCCTCTAGTCCATTACCGTATATACTCGAGTATAAGCCGAGTTGTTTACG